>JAJKFI010034818.1:13394-15894 GCA_029204185.1 Lerista edwardsae | reverse complement strand
TTTAAGGCTCCATGCATTTCAAGATGCCTTTTCAGAGAAGCTGTTTGGCGGCCAATCCTAATCAATGCTGATGCCCCAGGGTTGCCTGGCCCGTGCTGTATCCAGTGTTGGATCTGAGCAGGCTGGAGGTCTCTTTGGGGTAATGGAACTTTTGTTCCATTACCCCAATGAAGCGCCCCAATTGGCTCAATGAGGCTACTTGGATCTGTGTCAGCTGTTTAGCCAGCACAGAACTGAGTAGCCCCGTGTAATGCTGGCAGGTCAGGATGGGAGTTAGAATGCAGTGGCGGCCTGCCCTATGTCCCTACCCATTCCTGGGTCTGCTCTGCCCTGTTCCGTGCTCCCCCCAGGCCACCCTCCCCATGCCCATCTGCCACCCACCACAAACCCAGTGGCTGTTGGATGGGCTGCGGCACCCGTGGGACTGCACAGGCATTCCTGCCAGTGCCGCTTTTGCTGGGTGCTGAAAAGTGCTTTACATCTTTTATTGACACCCATCAATAGGATTGGGCTCTCAATCTCTTCAAGGAGTCGTTTAAGCTATGTATGCAATCTGATAGAGTTACGAAAGGAAGACACATCACTTTTCTAAAAAATGAAAATGCACATGATCTACTAAAATCCATTATAAATCCTGAAGTATCAACTTAGAGTAGTATTTTTAATTGAGTGGCCATTTGTAATATGCTTCAGTTCAAAATAAATATTCTCATCTAATCAGCATCTTTAAAAAAGCGATTCTTTTTTCTTTGCAATATTGGAAAAAGGACATATTGAAGACAAAATGCAATAGATACGTATGAATTGAAATCTGTATATGGGATCTTTTTTTTACTGCTTTTACAGTAAAATGGCTGTTTTTTTAATCATAGTATTATTGTTGAATTTTACTTAAGTGTGGTCTCTGCAAAGCCCAAAATGAGGAGCACCTGATATCCCAGGAGTATTTAGAGTTTGTACCCTTGACCCTGTGGAGCAAATGCTAGAGCCTAAATTAGAATGAATAGTACAGAAGATAAAAATAGTCAAAAGGAACAGGAAGAGCATGCAAAAAATCAGTGGTGATGACAGTACAGGGATAGGAAAGGTACATGAAATGTTGCAAACATTCTCATTGCTTTCATTTTGTCCTTAAAAATTACATTAATGTCACCTTTTCATTTTTACTAGAGATGACCCAAAAGGAGGCACTTTTTGCAAAAAATTTTATTGTCAGTGAAAAGTGCATCCACTTGCAGCAATGTCTTCAGAGAATGCTCCACGTAGGGGAAATGTCCCATTCAGAGTGACAGCAGGAAATATTGCCTTCATTCTCAGTGGGCTTTGTTTTCTCATCACCTTGCCAAATCTGATAGGCTATGTGGTTTATTATTTCATCGCATACATTACATGGATGTGTTTTGTTGGCGATTGACACTGTGACTGTTTTTGTGAAGGAGCAGACCCACAAAATACTACATCGGCAGATGAAAACAACAGCAGCTGGAAGAAATAGCATGCATGCACACACAGAGAGAGAATAAAATAAGGTGAATATTCAGAGCTTGAGCTTTTCAAGGGGGAAATATTTTGGTTACCCTGAAAAACTGGCAAGTAACTCACAATCCTATTAATTCTTGGCAAACAACATAAATTTGTGCACAGTGGCCAGAATGAACAGGTGGGAATCAGCAACTCTGATTAAATCCACTCCCCCCTCATAAAGTAACTAATGGCCCAATCCTATGGGGCCTTTACAATTGCAAATCTTGTGATCTGCTATCATAAGGGACCCAGTGGCGCCACAAATGACATGCTGCTGCTGACCACGTTGGAGCTGGCAGTGCAAATAGTCAGTACCTGCCACTGTGTTCCTGCCATGGATGGACCTGGCTCATGCCAGAGCAGGTGGGGTGGGGGTGAGGGTGAATCATGGGTGGCTTAGGGGAGGTTTGCGGTAGGGAGGGGGAGTATCTCAGCAGTAGCCACACATACTGGATCCTATCCCCCTTCCCTTCCAGAACCCACTGCTTCCTCTCCTTGGACCTACGCCAGCAAAATAGCAGATAGGAGCCTGCAGAGACCCACTGGTGATCACTTGGCCTACTGGGAGGTAAGTTATTCTTGCTTGCTCCTTGCTGGCCATCTGATTGCACCCTCCCCCCCCCTGCATCGCATGCAGCATGCTTCCCATTGGCACAGCAGAAGATGGTGGGGGCTAGGACTGGGCTGAAGCATATGTAGATGGATGCCAAACATTATCTCAGTGCGTCTTCTTCCTGGCTTGCTGTTCAAACCTGACAAAGTAGATAAGCATAATGGCAATTGAGAGGAGCTTGTAGTGACCAATTTGCACACGGCAACATTTCATCAGGCATAATTGGTTTGGAATAATACATAAGCAAGTAAATTCACATCATCAGCATAGGAAAAGAATGTGTGTGTGTGTGTGTGTGTGTGTGTGTGTGTGTGTGTGAGAGAGAGAGAGAGAGAGAGAGAGAGAGAGAGAGAGAGAGAGAGA
>JAJKFI010034818.1:1283-12994 GCA_029204185.1 Lerista edwardsae | reverse complement strand
AATAATAATAATAATAATAATAATAATAATAGGGATCCTGTGCTTTTGAGGCTGCTAGAGACTTTACATGTAGTATATATGTGTAGTACATGTGTGTAGACATTTGGTAGACTCATTTGCTAGAGACATTTGCTAAAAACAGAGATCTAGAAAGAAATATTATTATTATTATTATTATTATTATTATTAATAATAATAATAATAATAATAATAATAATAATAATAATAATAATAATAATAATAATAATAATAATATTTCTAGATCTCTGGGGTTTTTTTTTCCAGTGGGTGGTGACTGCCATTCTAAAATGTGGGAAGCACTGCGGTAGACCAATTAAGCAAACCTTTCTCAATTTGAATAGTACTGTTGATTCCAAAATTGCAAAGATTTATTGGGGAACAGCCATCATGCCCACTCTTATAGTTAGCCGTGAGCGTACGTTAAAGGAACAGCAGATTCTTTCCATGCTACATAGTGGAGGCAGCCAAGTGATCCTAATAATAAAAGCCATTGTTGCTTTGCAGATTTGAAAAAAAAATATGAGAGCCTTTGTGTCACAGTAACTGGTGCACTGGGGTTGCACACGGGCAAGCCAAGTTCAAAGCCATGAACCTCCTTGGGTGGCCTTGAGCGAGTCACTGTCTCTGAGTCTGAACTTTCTCACAGGGTTATTGTGAAGATAAAATGAGATAACCCCATTTTCTCCAAGCAAGGAGTTTCTCCAAGCAAGGGTAATGTACAATAGTGAAAAATAAATAGGTAGCATGATTAGTTTCCTACGTAGCTGCAGAAGCACAACAAAGATGAGAATATACCCTGTTGATGTCTTTTCATGTATTTTCTTTATCTGCCAAACTACTTTTCTCTTCTCTTATCACTGGCATTCGAGTTTTATCTGGGGTGTCATATATATATATCTCACTTAGGATCATGAATGGCTGTTCACAGGGCACAGTGGCAATGTAAATTAAGCCGGAGGCGAGCAGCCTATTGTCAGTTTGGGGCTTCAATACACTTTTTTTTTTTTAAAGTATCAGTTCAGATGCATGCAATTGGATATTCATGGCACAACTCAAGAAATCTGTTGCAAGTCAACTGATTGTCCAAAGAACGTAAAAAAGAGCAACTCACAAATTGAAATAGAAATAATCCTGGGAGGAGTAGCAAACACTATAGAAAACAATAAAAGCCTTCAGGAAAACCTTGACAAGATGGAATACTGGGCTGAAAAGAATAAGATGAAGTTGAACAGGGAAAAATGCAAGGTTCTACACTTGGGCAAAAATAACCCAAGACACAGGTACAGAATGAGGGAAACCTGGCTTGGCAGCACAACATGTGAAAGGGATCTTGGAGTTGCAGTGGATCACAAGATGAACATGAGTCAACAGTGTGATTCAGCTGCAAAGAAGGCTAATGCAATTTTAGCCTGTATTATTAGAACCATAGCGTTCAAGTAGCAAGAATTGGGGTTCCGCTTTACTCCGCATTGGTGCGACCTCACCTGGAGTACTGTGTTGAATTCTGGGCACCTCAGTTCCAGAAAGATGCAGCCAAATTGGAGCAGGTTCAGAGAAGAGCAGTGAAGATCATCGGAAAACAAGATTGGAAAACAAGTCCTATGAGGAAAGGTTGAGGGAACCTGGTATGTTTAGCTTGGAGAAGAGAAGACTGAGAGGGGATATGATAGCACTCTTCAAATATCTGAAGGGCTGTCATAAGAAAGAAGGGACACATTTGTTCTCATCTGCCTTTGACAGTAGAACTAGGTCCAATGGGTACAAACTGCAAGAGAGGAGATTCCGGCTGGACATCAGGAAGAATTTCTTGACAATAAGGGCGGCAATGGAATAGTCGACAATGGAATAGTTTGCCAAGGGAGGTGGTTGATTCTCCCTCACTGGAGACGTTCAAGCAGAGGCTTGACAGGCACCTGCTGGAGATGTGCTAGGAGGATTTCCTGCTACAGGCAGGGGGTTGGACTAGATGACCTTGTAGGTCCCTTCCAACTCTATGATTCTAAACAACATTGATGGCGATTCCTTGTTTTTCTGGTTCACTCTGCCCTGGATTCCACCCCTGGATTCTGGTTTCACTAGGAAAATTTCTAAAATTAATTGCAAGAACAGTTTGCTGCTAAATCCAACTACTTCAGTTCAGCTGCATCTTTTCTTCACTCTGTGTTACCAAAATCTCCTCCTTTCCTCCAGGTGCGGAGAAGGTGACACAGATTTGTGATGAATCCAACTGTTCAGGTCCACTTCTGTGCATCATTAGAACACCATGCAAAAATAATCTTGATGCCGCTGTGTCACATTAAGTTTCTTTTTTTTTTGCTGTGCTTTATCTAAGGCTGAGATAAAAGTTCTTGTAGAATAATCTACATTTGGGGTGTTTGGGGACAAAAGAGTCTCTGATACTGTGCCTGCTCATCTTTTATCATAGCTACTACCAACACCTATTTCCTGGAGGTGTAGCATTCCCAGCAGCTAACAACTAACATCCCCCCAATAACTCTCTAGGAATCATTGCCCTCACTTTGATTGACTTCAGAACAATGCTCTACCATTAAAAGGGGGGGCATTTATACAAACAATCAAACTGAGATTGCCTTTTAGTACTTGATGAATCTGCATAGGTGCATTTGTGATGGTCAGTGGGAACCCAAGTGAGCGGAAAGAACTGAAAGCTGCACATAATTTTGAAAATTTGGAATTATTAAAACGATTAGTAATTTTTATTAAATATTAAAAATGGCATGAAAATATACATTTAAATATTTACAAAGATGGCTACATTAAATTATTAAATTAAGGGCGCAATCCTATACTGCGCCTGAATGATGAGGCTGGCCGGCCAACGCCATATCCTGAAGCGGTATAGGTGAGAGATACTACAGGGTGGGCACAGATCCGAGGAGACCACGCGGCCCAAATTGGGGCCTTGAGGCCTCGCGGACGGGTTTAGGATGTGGCCGTATGGCCACCTCCCAAGCCCGCCGACGTCCCGCTCAAGTCCCGCCCCCACCTCCCTCTCTCCTTCCAATCCCCGTGCTGCCTCGGCACAGAGCCTCCCTCACACCGACCGGCTTCGATCAGCGCGAGGGAGGCTCATTGTGGGCGCAGCAGGGCCAGCGCTGCCTGCAGTGCTGGTCCTGTTGTGGGGGTGCAGGTCGGCGCCCCTGCATCAGCACTAAGCACACAGCGTTGGTGCAACCCTGTTGCGCCGATGCTGCATGGTCTATAGGATTGTGCTGTCCACCTGCACATAATTTGGAACCAAAACAATGGGTGAATTGACTCCAGAAGCACAAAACAATCTGGAACTGCAAAATCCCCTAAGAAATGTGAATGATATGAACTTTGGAAGTGTCCTTGTTTTGTGATGAATGTCAGAGGCACCCTTATTATAGGATTACTAGGCAAGATTGATTCTTCTTCGAGGAGCTGCCAGATCCCTGAGTCAAGGAGTTCACTCTGACTCTTCAGAGAAATGATTCCTTGTTTGTTCCCCTTGCGTGTGATAAGTGAGCAGTGTGAGTCTATCTCACAGCTGGCTGCAGCTTCTTTCCGCAGCTTTATACATTCCTACCAGCTCCCAAACTCAGAGCACAATCCTAACCTGGAGTTAGGCCAGCACAGTTAGGCCAGCAAAGTTTGGCTTGTGCACAAGACCCTGTAAAGTATATTTGGACCACTCTAGGAGAGACAGGACAGCACACAGATGTGCGCCATCCTCCCTGACTCTGAGAGTGGTCCTAACGTGCTTTACGGTGGCCCTTGTGCTGGCCATACCTTGCTGACCTAACTGTGCCAACCTAACTCCAGGTTAGGACTGCACCCTTAAGACTATGAGATACATAAAAATCTAGCTAGCCGTGAATGTCTCTGAAAGCAAGAGGGAGCTGGGGCCCACTTTAGAGTAAGCAACAAGGAGGAAACTCTGGAGTAAGCAAGGGTGGAGCAAACCATAAGGGGGTGGAGCAATTGGCTTTAAATCCTGCACTGTCCGATGATGAGGGTCAGCTGGGTCTGCTTCTGGCTGGAGAGCATGCTAGACTATTCGCAAAGAGCAAGCTTATAAGGGGGAGCAGGAACAAGGAGACTTAACCCCCTGTCCTCTGCCCAGCTAAGGTTAAGCTGAGTGGCCTGCAGAAGCCCTCACCACCGACTGTAGGTTCAGACCCTATGCGCCCCTTGGAGACAGGCATCCAACCGGATCTCTGGTAAAGCAGGAACTGGGTGAGGCAACCCCCATTGTCTTAACAGCTGACCAAGCAGTCAAGCTTCCTCCCCTGAAAGGCAAGGCCCTACCTAATGCTTGCAGGCAGATGTCCAACTGGGGAGGTGCCTGCCACCCCGTACTCTTGTTTCCCCCCCATAGCAGTGTTTTGAGAACAGCTGTAAGTGCTTGCAGGGGTGGGGGAATGGCTACAGTCATGTTGCTTTGGGGCAGAGATTGAGGCTGGGGTGTCTTACCAATGCCTGCCCCAGCATCCAAAAGAGCTTTAAAACATTTTTTAAAAAAATATCGCGATCTACTTCCAGTTTCATGATTGCAACCAGGAAGTGGGTCGTGATCGAGTTCCAAGATTAATTACCTTCTGGGTAAAGAAGTATTTCCTGTTATCTGTTCTCACCCTCCCAACACTCCATTTTAGTGGATGTCCCCTGGTTCTGGTGTTGTGAGGGAGAGAAAAGAACATTCCTCTATCCACTCGAGCCATTTTGTATGTCTTAATCATGTCCCCAGTGGTATCATCTAAATGATTTAAGAACAGGTACTCACTTTTGATTGGCACGTGTCGGGACCCGCCCACCGGAAGTGACGTCATAAGCCAGAAGTGATGTCGTGGCAGGAAGTGACATGAAAAAGCCCTTTTTGAGGCCTCAGATGATTTTAAACTGACCCAACAGTTGCAACAGTATTCCACAGCACCCCCAGAACATGTTAAGGAGGCCTGGCATCATGTTAAAACCCCAGAGCAACTCATTTTTCCGTGGCAAGGAAAGGAAAGGCTCCGCTCGCTGCCTGCCTGGCTGCCTGGCTCTGAGAACATGCAGGCAACTCAAACATGCAGGAAATTCAAACGTTGCAGAGGGCGGAGTCGACGAGTGGGCGGGCGAATGGGCGGGGCCAGCTGTAATCCTAGAAACCAGTACTCGCGTACCCCCGCGTACCCCCTGCATGACATCACTGCATGTCCCCCTTGGGGGGGGGGTGCTCAACTGGTGCTCTGCATGGCAGAAGCGGGCAGGGGAGTAGGATTGTCTGTTAATTATCTGTGGACCCAATCCTATCCAACTTTCCAGATGCTGCTGTGCCAATCTGGAGCACTGCAGCCTGTAATGGAGGGACAGTCACGTGGGCCTCCTCAGAGAAGGGAATGTTTGTTCCCTTACCTCAGGGCTGCGATGAGGCCGCACCAGCACTGGAAAGTTGGATAGGATTGGGCCCTTAAGCTATGCATAACTTAAGAAGGGTCTTGGGGGAAAAGCAAGAGAAGCATGGCTACTCTTCCTTTGAAAACATAAAGTGACAGGGAGAATATCAGAAAATCCTTGGAGTTCATCCTGCAAGTAAAGGTAGAACATTAATTATGCTTCATTATATACTTCCACTTGTTCTCCCAGTTCTGTGTGGGAATAAACAATTGACCCCCTTTTGCCCCTCTTTTACAAAACCACAATGTATCATTATATGTACTAATCCAGTGGTTCTCAAACATTTTAGACTGGAACCCACTTTTTAGAATGGCACTCATGTTGGCACCAACATGATGTCACCAACATGATGTCACCACTTTTTAGAATGGCACCAACGGGATGTCATTAACCTGGAAGTGATGTCATAGCCAGAACTGACATCATCAAGCAGGACGTGTCATCAGTGTGATGTACTCATATGATACTGCTAGGATCCAAACTGGCATTTTGGGACTGAAGCAATTGCACAACTATGAAACTTCTCTGACAAAAAGCAAGATTAGGTCAAAATATTATGTAAAAGCACTGAACTAAAAATAAAATTAAAAAAAAACTCACTTGAAAAGTAAAACACTCACAAAAGGAATGTAGCAAGAGTCAGGTTGGCTGTTTCCAAGATGGCTGCTCCTAGCTTTCTGCGACCCATGTGACATCAGGTTGCGACCCACCAAGTGGGTCCCGACCCACAGTTTAAGTAACACTGTACTAATTGATTATCTTCAAAGTGATTCTGCCTGCTTATGTAGCAGTTGGCTGAAACATAGAAAAAACTTTTACGTATTTCCTGCTCAAGTATTCATTTTGCTAAATGAAATTATTTAAACACAAAGTTGGAAATAACTTTTCAACACATTTTCAACAAACTCACTGTCTTTCTTTTAATGTGCATTGCACTCAATTTGAGTGCATAGTTTTGAATAGAGCATTTACATAATTTGGATGAAGATACTTTTGTATATGTCCATGGTATACAGTATATAGCTGCTTTATTGATGCTTCTTTATAGTCTGCAATGGGTCAACTGGTAGTTCAGTCCCAAGATTTGCTGTGTCACCAAATGAATTCTCAGGGTGCAATTGTAACCTGGAGTTAGGCCGGCACAGTTAGGCCAGCAAAGTTTGTCTGGCACAAGGGCCACTGTAAAGCGCGTTTGAACCACTCTCAGAGTCAGGGAGGAACGTACAACATCCTCCCTGACTCCAAGAGTGGTCCAAATATGCTTTGCAATGGCCTTTGTGCTGGCCAGACTTTGCTGGCCTAACTGTGCTGGCCTAACTCCAGGTTAGGATTGCACCCTCAGTGTGTTAATCAAACATGATTGTAAACATACAAGTTACACCTCCATTGTTGCTTTTAAATATCCAATGAGGAAAGGGGAGAGAACAAAACAACCCCAAAATGAAATGGTGGTAGGGGGCTTTAGAAATTGGTGGTGCCTCAGTCCCCTGAGCACTATTTTTATTGGAAAAGAACCTTCCAATTGCTTTCCATAGAAGCTCTTTTCCCCTATTTAAAATTGCATATGTATGGGCCAAGGTCAGGATCAGAATTGTGGTGAGGACAAAGTAAAGCCCCCCCCCCCCACATATCCAGGCAACACATGAGTAGCCCCATCCTATTGAAATTCCCATGCACAGATGCACTGGGGCCAGTGCATCTAGCACTGTGAATCCTGCAGGGGAATTCTGAAGTCTGGAGGTCTTCCTTTGTCCTGAGGACAATGTCCCCTTGCCTCAGGACTTGCCTGCAGTAATCCATTGGGAAGCAAAACTGGGCCAGTCCCCCTTAAGGTAAAAAGATAAAACAAGGATAATCACCAGAGTAATACACTGCCTACCAGTACTTTGCAAAGTATTATCACATTAGTTGTTTGGATAGTTTATACATGAAAATACTTTAAAAATACTTTTTTTCCAGTGATGGAAAGCAAAACGAGGGGATTTCTAACAGAAGACAGTTGAATAGAAATCAAAGAATGTTGGGATGAAACAGAAGCTATCCATCCATTCGTCTGCCGCTCTTTCAGACAGACAAACCAAAATAAGTGCATGACGCCAGGTACGAGTCAGATAATGAAGCTTTATTGTTTTGATACAGCCAATGAGATTACAGAATGGGGAAATAATTGATATTTAGGGCGCAATCCTAACCTGGAGTTAGGCCGGCACAGTTAGATCAGCAAAGGTTGGCTGGCACAAGGATAATCATAAAGCATGTTTGGACTACTCTCGGAGTCAGGGAGGATGGTGCACGTCTGTGTGCTGGCCTCTCTGACTCTGAAAGTGGTCCAAATGCGTTTTGCAGTGGCCCTGGTGCCAGCCAAATTTTGTTGACCTAACTGCCGGCCTAACTCCGGGTTAGGATTGCACCCTTAATGTACAACAATAATTAGGAGCCTCCCTAACACACTGTATACTGCTGTAGCTTATTTGGAATACCTTTGATAGCACTAAACTACTGGTCAAGAACTCTTTAGATGTCAGCTCTGGGCACTTCTTTTCTAGTGTCTTTAGGGGAAAAAATTGCACTGGTTCTTTTCTCCCTGTTCCAGCCACATGTGTGTATCCAGGGTGCTTTCTTTTTTATGCCTTCTAAACTCATACCTGGGCACACCTGATGAGTGCCCTGATTTTCACTACTGAACTTGCACCAACATCAAAAGTCATGGGTGGCATTTCAGACCTTCTGAAGTCTGATTTCTCCAAAGACCTGCTGGTCACAGAAGCATCTGCTAAGTAGGAAGTTGTTACTAGAAGCAAAGAGATCTTCTAGAACTCTTTGCACTAAAGCTATTTTCTGCTGGTTCTTGACACGTTCTGATTTATGTTGACAGATGTTCATCCCAGTGACCCTAAAGAGAAGAGATGGCACACACATTACATAACTTCTAATCTTGTTTACTACCATGGCCAGAAAGTTTTTTTCAAGGTAGCAAAAGAATAACACTGTTCACAAAATATCTTGTGCATGTGACCTTAATGTGCAGCTGCTAATTTTGTCTGCCCCTGTGTGCAAGACATCAACTGCAAGCATATGTATAGAACATTCCTTGTATTATGGCTCTCTACATGCCCCCTTTGTGTGTTCAATTAGGCCAGCGATTTTGAACATTTTTTTTTCTTTACCTCTATGGCACTGGGTGTTTTTAGGCACTGAGCACTAAAAAGTGCTAACTTTTTGGCACTGGGACCCACTTTTTAGAACGACAATCTGTCTGGGACCCACTAGAAGTGATATCATAGCTGGAAGTGCCAACATTGTGACTCCAATAAGTTGGGTTATTTTCCCGTCATTTTCCAAAAGCAAATTGAATCCAAAAGAAAAAAGCCTATTGACACAAGCAAAAGAACGACATAGCCCTCTCCCTTTCCAGCATCCCAAGTTCCCATATTTTCAATATGGCTGTTTTAGGAACATTGCGACCCACCTGAAATTGGCTTGCGACCCTCTGGTGGGTCCCAACCCACCGTTTGGGAATCACTGCTCTATGGTCTTCTCCATGATTTTCGCCTCCTGTGATGTCACTTCTGCCTTCCAGGAGACTCTTCCAAGTTCTGCGGATCTGTTTCTAGGACAACTGCCTGTAGTAGTGACTTGCCTGTCCGCCTGCCTGCAACTGCTGTACTCCAAACTCCAGTGGCATATCTGAGGACCTTTCGTGGCCCGCCAATGTGCCACGGCACACTGGTTGAAAACTGCTGATTGAGAACATCAGAAAGGTGTGGGCTGTTGGAGATAGTGGACAGCCATGAGCTGTGGAGCAACAGCCTACTGTTCAATCCCCACCACCACCGCCTGAAGCAGCTGCTCCACCCTGCCTCATGCTCTGGAGCCGATCAGTCCTTTGCACCAAATAACATGTTGCGCATGGGCAGTTTTCCCCCGATCCAGAGATCTGCAGTTGGAGCCAAAAGGCTCAAGCATGCCCAAAGCTGCACTTGGAAGCCTCCCCACACATTCTTGGTTGGAGAAACCAAAGGAGCCTTTAGTATCTTCCCTCCAGTTAACAATCTGTTAAGTGTGAAAAAGGGAAGATCATATCAGGGCATTAATGTGCAGTCATTCTCTTTCTTTGTTTCTGTCTTCTTTTTCCCCCTGAACAAAATGGAGGGCTGCATGCTGGATGGATTGACTGGTGAGGATAAACTATCTTATAATTAAAAAAGACAAGATCTAATTCCCCTGTACAGCCTCCTGCTTGTTATCGCACTTGTCTCTCCTTAATTAATTGTATGTCAGGACTGGCATAATATAAACTCATCAGACTCTTGTCATATTCATATTAATTTTGTAATTAATCTCATGTACAGAGCTGGTTGAATTAGTACTAACGGAGGATTTGTGACATTTGTGGCGTATCCTATTCCTTAATTGTTTGCAAACAGACTTAACTGCAGTTTTTCCCCGTATTTTTTTTTTTGTCAAGTGAATCTGCTCTGCAAATACTCCTTGACGGCAGTTTTGTGTACATTTTTTCAGCTGTTTGATATTTGAGCTACTTTGACAGGGTTTGTGCCTCATATCTGTTTTCAGCATATAGGTACATATACGTGTCCTGCTGATGTTGATAAACAAACGACATCCATGAGAAAGATGATGCATAGAACCACGCTGTAATTCCCTGATCCTATCCCCTGCCACTTTCCACAAAGCACAAGGGGCACAAGGGAATTTCGCTGGGCCAGCTGCCTCCAGGTGACGCCAACCCTGTCAAGAGGGTCCTGGGCTCCCCGCAGCCCCCCCGACAGGGGAGGGGTGCCCTGGACCTGGCCCCAAGCCCCCTCAGGTGATCCCGGGTCCCCTACACCCCGGCCTGACCATAGGCCCCATCTCAGATAGCCTCCCAGGGCAGGCTATGCATGGATTGGGTCCCACGCCTGCCAGTCATGCCGGGGAGGCTGAAAGGGGGAAGGGGTTGAGCCAAGGAGTTTAAAACAGCCTGGGCTGATGATGAAGGGCAGACAGGTCTCAGCGCTTGCCTGGAGCACTTGCTAGGTTGGCTCCAAGCCGAAAAGACCTTCAGGGAGCAGGGTCGGGGTGGAGCAACCCCCTGCCCCAGACCCTCTGAGGCCAACCCTCATCCGGGATGAATGCCTAGATCCTGGTGGCAGGGCAAGCTGGCAGGGACCCAACCTGAGTGGTGCTGTCGCCCTGTACACCCCAGACACTACCTTTTGGCCGTAAGAGGAACTGCCTTGAATCTTGAGTGCTTATGAGGTAGTTAGTTGCCTGATCTTCTTACAGCCCGTTACCATAGTTCTCTTCGTTTTTATTTTCCATTCCAAATGAGATAGGTTCCCATTAATTCATGCTGTCCATGGCATTGCAGAATTCATTTCAGCTATTTCCCAAGTTTTCTGTATGTATTTACAGCTCTTGAGGCCAGTCAGATGACATTCCAACCCAGCTACTCCCCAGAGGTTCTCATGTTCCCAGGCCACCCATGGTATTTAGGGGGTATTTTCACCCTCTCTGTTTCCAGGCAAGCAACACTTTTTATGGAATCTACTTTCTCACAGCAGGTCCAAAATTCTGGAACTTTTCCTCTTCTTATCTTCTAAGACTTGCTCAGAGGATGGTGAAAGATTGGCATCTTAGGAATCTTGGTCAAATACTTTGCAATCCTCTGAACTGCCTTTGACATGCTACTTTGTTCGTTGTTATCTATCACTCTGAGAGTGCAATCCTAACCTGGAGTTAGGCCGGCACAGTTAAGCCAGCGAAGTTTGGCTAATACACCATAAAGTATGTTTGGACCACTCTCGGAATCAGAGAGGCGAGAACGTAGACGTGCACCATCCTCCCTGACTCCGAGAGTGGTCCAAACGCGCTTTACGGTGGCCCTTGTGCCGGCCAACTTTACTGGCCTAACTGTGCTGGTCTAAATCCAGGTTAGGATTGTGCCCTGAAAGTGTGCTTTCTATAGGGAAACGTATTGGCAACAGCAATAACATACAGCTTTTTGTGACAATCGTGCATATGGAAAATAGCTATACTGTTTAGCCTTGGCCTGCACATAGCACTTAGCAATGTGGAGAAATCCAATGTGTGATCACAACTGGTCATATATGATAAGATCGTTTCTATGCACTGATGTCACCTACTCCCCAGTAGACGGTTCGCTGGGCGGGAGTAGGAGTGATTGACAGCACGTCGTTTCACTTCCGGTATCTTCGCGCGCCCCGCGCGGCTTTCCCTCGCCTCGGAGGGGGCGCCTGCTCGCC
>JAJKFI010034817.1:0-11786 GCA_029204185.1 Lerista edwardsae | reverse complement strand
ACACACACACACACACACACACACACACACACACACACACACACACAAATTCCTAGATCACTAGTGTTGGATCAGGGCAATAGAGCTTCATGCTTTAAATATATGTGAAGCTGGTGAATGAACAAGCAGAATGGAATGTAGGCATGGACACTGAATGCAGGATGAAGAGGACACAAACGTTCGAGACAATCAATACTAGGAGGAGCCACTATAGCTCGGTTAAGCATATATATTTTTTCAGATGATACATAAATATCCTCATGCTAATTGTAAAGGACAAAAAAATTATGCACAAGTTATTAATGGAGGCTGGAGGGATGTTAACAAGCCCACTCAGCTCAAAATGCCCACAAACAATTGTCACATTATTCGGTCACATTTATCATTTATATGTAATTTATGAAGCATTACATAGGGCTAGCCCACAATGGCCACTGACGTAATGGGCAATAAATCTGGAATAAGCAAATATCTGTCCTGTATTTGTCTCTTGATGGGAGAATGTGCACCATAAATTGAAGATATAAATCATGAAAGAAAGAAAGAAAGAAAGAAAGAAAGAAAGAAAGAAAGAAAGAAAGAAAGAAAGAAAGAAAGAAAGAAAGAAAGAAAGAAAGATCATGGAAAACTTGAAAATAGCCTTCTAGTCATTCCCAAAACTGCAAATCTTGGAACACAAAGTCCACCTTATATTAGTGCAGACAACGAGCATGAAGGTTTGAAGGCACTTTCCTTTCTTTGTTCAGATAGTTTGATTTACTAGAGGGCAAGCCACTATTTAGTCCCTTTTTTGCCTTAGGGGGGAAGTCTTGCAAATACCTTGCTCAAGTGGTATTCTTCAGTTCACTCCCTGAGTCTCTTGAAGTTACATTTCTGAGTGTGGAAGTGTGTGGGGGAGTCACAGGTGTGGGCACCAGCAGAATGCCTCCTGTGGCACTTCCACAAAATCCTGCTTCCAAACTTACCTTTTCCATGAACGCTTGACCAGGCCTTCCTGGGCCCTTGATCATACTGCCATGAAATCAGAATGCATGCGCGATACTTGAAAGAACTGCATGTTCTCCCCTCCTCCCTCCTCTTTTGTCTCCCTTGTGTCTCTTTTAGATTGTGATCACCTTGGGGCAGGGACCTATTCACTGCTCCTGTTCTCGAATGCCATGCACATTGATGGTATTGCTATACAAAGGTAAAGGTTTCCCCATGAATGGTCTAGTCGTGTCCGACTGTAGGGGGCGGTGCTCATCTCCGTTTCTAAGCCTGTAGAGCCGGCGTTTTGTCCGAGGACAAGCTTCCGTCCCGTGGTCATGGGGCCGGCATGACTCTATGCGGTAGCACACGGAACGCCGTTACCTTCCCACCGAAGTCATTAACATTAATCAAAACATGGCCCTGAACACAAGGGTCCCACACAGTGCCCAGGCTCTCAGTTCACACACCCTGTACCTGCAGAGGTGTATTTTGCGCCGTTGATAACCCCTTGTAAAGCCCTGATGTTTTTTTTCCTGGCATTTCTGGAAGCAAATGAACCATTGCCCTCTTGGCTTTGCAATCAGTGGAGGGCAGGTCATTGCAAGGGATATTACTATTGCCAGCGGACTAGAACATTGAGCAATGTGAAATCATGTGGGGCAGGGGGGAATAAAGGGGTGATTTATGGTTGGAGAACTGGGACACTGCCAGCATGTCCCTACCTTCAGCTGGTGTGGGAGGGTCTGCATCAGCAGCTGATAATCAACAGCACCCCCTTTTTTTCCCTTTAGATCACCTCTGCCATCTCGCGCAATTCTGCCTCGCAGCTTCGCATCCCATCGGAGAAGTGTCTTTTTGCAGGCTGACAGGAAGCATACTGAAAAAATAACCCTCCTGACACTTCTTATCTCCTGTGTGTGATGCAAAGATGCGAGGCAGGGTTGCGCGAGATGGCAGAGGTGATCCAGACTGTTTTTCCAGTCCTCCTCTGCTTTTCTCCCTGTTGCATTCCCTCGCGCTCTCCTTCTCCCCAGCACGAGCCCACTTGCTACATCTTCCTATCCGCCTGCAAAAGATAATAGTAATTGATCTCTTCTGGAATTAATTTCAGGCAGATTATTAAGGGTGCATAAGCAGAATCAAGCTCGTTTATCATCTCATTAGCTGCACCCCCACGTCCTCCACTCGGGCCGCGCCTGGCCCTGCGCTCGCTCCCTCGCCGCCGCCTCTCCAGACCAGACCAGGCCGGGGAGGACTCGCAGCGAGGGCGCGGAGGGGATCGGGCCGCGGAAGAGGTCGCTCCACGCCGGGCGCCTCCGAAGAGCGCGCGCGTTGCACGCCCCGCGCCGAGCCAGGCCGCCACCGAGCCGATGCCTGCGTCTCCCGGAGAGACAGCCCGGCCCGCCGCCGCAGCCTCCCACCGTCCGGTCAAAGGGCAGGGAGAGAGTCGGCTGAAGGCTCCATTCCCGGCTGCCTCTGCCGGAGCGAACCTACCGAGTTGTGACAGCTGGAAGCGGGGAAATCAATACCATGCAAAGGTGGGTTTTAAAAAAAGCACACACATAACAACAACAACGCTGTAGCCCCCCCTTCCCGCTCCTTCCAAGGGATAACAGCAGCACTCTGCTTGCCTCCATCATGCAGCCCCCCCTCCCCGCATCCCCCCTCCCACTTTTAGCACCTCCGTTCCTCATCCCAGCTGAAAACAGCCCTGCAGTGCGCTCCAGTAAGCTTTACTCAAAAGTAAGTCATCGCCTGTTCGATGGGATTCACTCCCTCGTGAGTGCGTCGGGGATGATGGCAGCCTCGGTACCCGTAACCACAGGTGATCACGTGGGCTCCTTGTTACCCTGGGCTCTTTCCTTCCTTCCTTCCTTCCACTGTGGTTTTCTCTAAGTGGTGGGGGAATTGTCAGCCCCCTGCCTGTTTGTTTAGCTTCGGAGCTGCCGCAATAACGAATAACGCAGGGACGCGGTCTGAATATCAAGCCAACAGGTTCGGTGGCCTGGTCACCACATCTGGCAACAGGCTGGGCTCAGACTCAGCCATGGACTCGGTAACTGTAAGGTTACATGAGAGCTGCCCTGTAGGATCGCTGAATTCTGCTGCATCTTTTAATAGCATTTCTGTGCCACTCTCCCTCCTGGTAGCTCAGGCTGGTAGACATGGCATGTGTTGTTGTTGTTGTTGTCGTCGTCGTCGTCATCGTCGTCCCCCCACCCTGAAATAGGTAAGGCAGAAGGATTGGAAGAGATTTTATTTATTTAATTTTCACATTTTTATACCGCTCCCTCCTCCAGTGGGCGAGGCGGTGTATATACAGTAGTTTCTTCCCTCAGTGGCAGACCTTGGGGGGGGGGGCGATGACAAAGGGGGCAGGGTGCTGGGCTGGGGGGCGGTGACACGATGCAACCCCCCAACCCGTTTGGCAGAGTTGTGGTGTCCCAGGTGGTGCCCCCCCAAGGCTCCTCCAACGAGCGCGAGCTTCCTCCAACCGTCAGAAGAGCCAGGGGGCGCTGCCAGGATCTCCACGAGCCAAGCAGCCCTCCAGCAGTGCCCCCGGCTCTCCCGGTGCTTGGAGGAAGCCTGGCCCAAGCGTGCTCTGGCCATCGGAGAAACCAGATGCGCCAGCAAAGCCGAATGTGAACAAACCTACCGAGTTTATGATTACAGGGCTGGGGCACCTCCCTTATGAAGAAAGACTGCAGCGTTTGGGGCTAGAAAAAAGGCCTAGAAAAAAGGCGCCTGAGGGGGGACATGATTGAGACATACAAAATCATGCACGGAAGGGATAGAGTCGATAAAGGGATGTTCTTTTCCCTCTCTCAGAGCACCAGAACCAGGGGGCATCCGCTAAAACTGAGGGTTGGGAGAGTTAGAACAGATAAAAGGAAGTACTTTTTTACCCAGCGGGTAGTTAATCTGTGGAACTCTTTGCCACAGGAGGTGGTGATGGCATCTGGCCTAGATGCCTTTAAGAGGGGACTGGACGGATTTCTGGAGGAAAAGTCCATCGTGGGCTATAGGCAGTGATGTCATGCAGGGGGAACGTGGGGGAACTCAGTTCCACTAGTTAAAATTAGGGCTGACTCCGCCCACTTCACTCTCCCTCCTCCCCCCTCCCAATTCCTCTGCAAAGAGCTTTTCTTCTTGGTTGGCCGGCACTCAGAGGGTTAAAGGGAGTGACTCCAGATTCCTAGGGGGGCGAAGGCAGTGATGTCATTCAGGGGGAATGGACCAGAACGGGCGTTCCAGATCCTAACGGGCTCCGTGGCTGGTTCCGGGTTCCCGACAAGTGCCAATCAAAAGTGAGTTCCGGTTCCTAAATCATTTGAATGACACCACTGGCTATAGGCAATGATGGATTGTTCAACCTCCTTACATTAGTAGTAGGCTACTTCAGAGTACTGGGTGCAAGGGAGTGGCAACAGGATCCAAGCATCTTGTTGTCTCGTGCCTCCCTGGGGCAGCTGGTGGGCCGCTGTGAGATGCAGGAAGCTGGACTAGATGGGCCTTGGCCTGATCCAGCAGGGCTCTTCTTACGTTCTTATGTGCTGGGATCAAGGTGGCCCCTGCCCCCTGCTGCTCTGATGGCCGGAGGACACTCGCGCCAAGCTTCCTCCGACCGTTGCGGTGGTGGGCAGCCCCTTCCACTGCTGGGAGCCGCGCTCGCTCCCGGAAACGGCAGGTGCAGCTTTCAGGGTGAAGTCGTGGTGGCACAATGATGTCACTGCAACTACTTCAGGGCAGGGGGGCGGCCGACCGGGGTTTGCCCCTGGGCAGGCAAGCCCTCCGGACTGCCTCTGCCTCCCCTTTTTGCCTTCCCAGCACCCCTGTGCCGTAGGTGAAGCTGAGGGAGTGTGGCTGGTCCCAGGGAGTCGCCCGCAGAGGCGGATCTACAGGGAGGGCAGAGCTCTAAGTGTTGCAAGAAGCCTCACCCTGTCATGTAAATCCCGCCTCTCCCTTGCTGCTTAGCCAGTAAGCAACGCCCAGATGTTGCTTTTCCCTGCCAGGATTGGCTAAAACGGTGCAGGAGAGGAGTGATTTCCACTGCAAGGTGAGGCTTCTTGCAAAACTTAGAGCTTTGCCCTCCCTTAGATCTGCCTCTGGTCACCCGGGAAGCTCTGTGGCTGAGCAGGGGCTTGAATTTAGATTGCCCAGTCTGAGTCCAGCTCCCAAACCACTTCCCCATCCTGGCTCTCAGTAAGGTGGGGGTGATTGGCCCAACGTCCCCCAGTGGCTTTCTGGACGGATGGCAGCTTGAACCCACTCCTCACAGGGCTCAGTCCCGCCCCATGTTCCAGCGCTGAGGCAGCTGTGGGGCATGTGCTTCATCCTGCGGCGGAGTGGCAGTCACGGCTGCCTCCTTGAGGTCAGGGAGCATGGACAGGATTGGGCCCTAAGTCACGGTCCCTCACTGTCTTAACCCCACTGCAGCTGGAATCGTGGTGTCTGAGGAAGCCCTGAGCGGGGAACGGGAGCGCATCCCCTCTGAAAGGAGCGGCGCATTCATCTTCCAGTGTAAATGCTTCAGAGCTCAGCATCAGCATTGCTTCCAGGTAGGAGGCTGACCCGAAGGCGGCAGCAGCTCAAATTAAAGTCTGCCAAGGCTGACGTTCCCGGCAAGGCTTGATTCCATCAGTCTCTTGCACTGTACCAAAGACATAAACTACAAGCAAAATCCCAAGGATATCACAAAAGCGGTGCGAGACAGCTTCCTTAAGAAACCGGACAGTGCAGGGAGAAACATCTATGAAATAAATGAGAAATTGGGGACTTATAAGACACTGATGTAGAGGACAAATAAAATGGGGGACATAACTCAGTCCGGGAAGACTTTCTTGGGAGCCTGTCTTGTGAAATCCTTGCGATTCTCGAGAGGACAAGAGACCTCGTTCATGGCCAATCTGTCTTATATCAGAAAGTAAGCAATAACACTCAGGTAAGCTCATTGCGGCAAGATCTTTCTGCTCCATTCAAGGTGATTTGATGGCACCAGTAGCAAACAATCCACCCGCACAAAACAGATGGGGAGAATTAAATTGGCATTGCTTCATGTTAAAATCAGCCTGCAAAGAAGCCTGCCCAAGTGACGAGCCCATTTTGCCTGCAAACCTCTTTTGCTCATCTGTAGCACAAACCAAAAACCACCAAGAGCCAAATGTTGCCTCATTTAACACTGACATCAATTTTGTTGTCTGGAGGTATGCTCAACTCAACATAGGTAACCAGGTGTGTGGCTCTTAACAAGAATATTTAAAATATTAGCAGGAAAAAAGTGGCAGTTGCAAAGGAGTTACAAAAGGCAAATTCCTTACAGTCACCCCTTGTCTTACGCACACTTGACTTAGCAAATTCAACTACATACACTCAGAGAACAAAAAAAAACAAAAAAACAAAAAAACACAGAGGCTTGAGTATCTGGAAAAGTGAAACTTTTTTGCATTTAAAGTGCAATCCTAACTTAGAGTTAGGCTGGCACATTTAGGCCAGGAACGTTTGGCCTGCACAAGGGACATGGTAAAGCATGTTTGGACCACTCTCGGAGGCCAGAACGCAGACGTGCACCATCCTCCCTGACTCCGAGAGTGGTTGCTGGCTTATCTGCGCTGGCCTAATTTCTGGTTGGGATTGCACTCTGGATTTAGGCCGGCATAAACTAAACCAGCAAAGTTTGGCCAGCACAAGGGCCACCATAAAGCGTTTTTGGACCACTCTCAAAGTCAGGGAGGATGGTTCACGTCTCTGTGTTGGCCTCTCTGACTCCGAGAGTGGTCCAAACATACTTTACGGTGTCCCTTGTGCTGGCCAAACTTTGCTGGCTTAGTTTATGCCGGCCTAACTGACTTTAGGATTGCATCCTCAGTCTTGTAAAGCTAGGTAGGCCCCAATACAGTGTCATTTTAAAAAGTGTGCCCCAGTTCTAAAAGGTTTGGGAACTATCGCTGTAATAGATTTCTTCACATGAGCAAATGGATGAGAACTGGCAGGGTTATTTGTGTGTCCAGAAAAAGACGTAGTGTCAGTGGGTTCCAATGATTCCATTCAAAGAGGCTCCATTTCTGAATCGATGCAATGCCTGTCTTCAGTTTTGGTGGTCCCTCATCAATGGAACACATCAGTGCTAAAGGACAAGGCTCTATCAGCACTCCGTCAACAGTATATATATGCTCTCAGCAAAACTCTGCTAGTTCGTGCCATGGAAAAATTTACTTCCCCCCAGGATTTGACTCTTGCTATTAAGGTTAATAGATACTTTCCTATTTTACCAAAGCTGAGCTTCCAGCAGGCAGCAGGCAAAAAATAAAAAATAAAAATCAAGGCAGCATCTTTTTAAAAGCTCCCAGCAAATTGAGAGAAAATCTAAATCTCCTTTTGCTGAGAGCTGAAGCCCCACCCTGCCGAACTCCCCCATCGCCAATACAAACATGCCAACGGAGCATGCGTGTCGTCCGGGGGAGGGAGTTTTGGGGCCTAGGGCAGTGATGTCATGCACCCACTACGCACCACTACACGAGTACCGGTTTCTAGAAGTTGAGCTGGCCCCGCCCACTCAAAGCTGGCCCCATCGGCTGGTTGGCTGAGCAGTTGCGCATGCGTACTGCACGCCCGCAGCCGTTGCCTGCATTTTCTGTGAGGAGGCAGGCAGGCAGCGTGGTGGCGGTGGCAGCAGCGGAGCGAGAGGACTGGAGGTGGCGGCGGCAGCAGCAGCAGCAGCAGCGAGGGAGACCCGGGAATAAGGCAGCAAGCCTGAGAAGGTAGGCTGCCTGGGGCTCCTGCTCCCTCCAGCCACGCAGATCCAGCGTCCTGATTCCTCCTGCAGCCTCCCCCCAGCCCCAGCCCCCACGCAGTCTTTTTTTGGTTCCCCCTCCTTCTCCTTGCCGGCTCTTTGCATTTAACATTTAAGTTGTTAAACATGATCCATGGCAACGATCATGACCTCACTTCCTGCCATGACCTCACTTCCTGCCATGACCTCACTTCCGGCTTATGACCTCACTTCCGGTGGGCGGACCCCGACAAGTGCCAATCAAAAGTGAGAACCTGTTGCTAAATCATTTGGATGACACCACTGGCCTAGGGGCACCCTCAAAGTAAAGGAACATTTGTTTCCTTGCCATGGGGCCAAGCTCCATTACCCCAACCGGTCTACTCAGATCTGCGCCAGCTACTTTGCTGACCCAAGTCCCAATGGACATGGCAGGTAGACTGAGGCCAGGAAGGGGGCCAGGTTCTCCAAGGTGTTTCTGCCGCCAATGCAGCCTCCTCCTGGGCCCCACAAACTCTCTCCCCACCTCAGTTTCCACCCCATTCCTCAAGAAGCCCCCCTTGAGAGATCCTCTGCGATGAGCAGAGTCATACGGGGGAAGGCAACCCTTCAAGTACTTTGGCCCTAACCCTTGAACAGGAGCCACCAGTATATTGAATCACGCCCAGAAATACACTGGCCATCACAGCGGTGGCCTGACGACATAATCTCGCACTACTCAATACTCTGCATTCTGAACCAGTTGAAGTTTCCAGGAGGTCTTTGAGGGTAGCCCCACAAAGACAGCATCACAGTAGTAGAGACAAGAGGAAAGAAGGGAGGCATCTTTGTAGCCAGGTCCATTTGAAACAGAAATGTGGCGGCTGGGCCAAAGCACTCCCAGATGGAGCCGCCACCTGGACATCCAAAGACAAAGCTGCATTCGGACGTACTCCAAAGCTGCAGACTAGGTTCTCTGAGGGCAACACAGCCCCATCAAGAACAGGCTCAACTCTGTATTGATGCATCTCCAAGCCAGAAGACCCTACACCTCGTCGGAGTCCAAGGTGACTTGGTACCCCAGATTGGATAGTATGTCATGTTCTGGACTGTCCCAGCTCAGATCACAGTGGACATTCACATGACCGGATGTTCACGGGAACATGAACTGATCGCATGATCCAATGATCAAATGACCTTTTGTCCCCTCACGTGGAAAAGTAGCAAGTCAGGAAGACAGGCGAGATCAGAACCTGCGCCGCAGTTTGAGACGGCGCTGTGCATTGGCAGGATAATGGCCACCCTACAGACAGATTGTGACAATGAGGCTCTAGCTTTGCATAGTAATGGGGGAGAGATAAAGATCGGTCGACTTCGGTGCCACTTTTGCCTGTGCCCACACATAATGCACGGACAACATTTCTGCTAATGCGAAATGGATAGTTGAGGCTTCTAGTGCATCGTTCTCTGGTCTGAGGCTTAATTGTATAATACAGCATATTCCCACATTAGATCACTAATGCTCAGTGTGTGTGTGGTGGGGGAGTGATGAGGTGGGGGAGGCATTACCTAGCAACAGTTTCTAACAAATTACAGGCAAAAAAAAAAATAAAGAGATTATATGCTACATCACTCTACAGAGTCAAAATTGATAGCAAATTGTTTGCCCTTTCATCTCATGTGGAAAATCTATTGTGCACAGGCATCAAGTTGAAGAGATGCTGTTCTGAAAGGAATGGCCTTGTGGTCTTCCCCCCTCTCTTTTTCTCCTACTGAAGAATAAGCCCCCCCCCTCCAAAAAAAATAAAAGTGAGAAAAGAATACATTCATCTTTCTGAAGATACCAAGGAGAAAAGAGAAAGGTACAGTTATGTCCATTGGCGAAATTGGCATTCCCGAAAATGAGCAGCTCCAGGGGTAATTTTGTCTTCGCTTGGCTTAATAGCCTTTGGGATTGGTTTGGGGACAGGAGAGAGAGAGAAGGGTCACAGTGGTGCACTGGGGGGCCCCAAAATTCTCTTTCATCTGCAGCTCAAGGGGGACTTGCCTGCCATGCTGAAGGTCCCCTGTTGCATTAACAGGACTGGAAAGAAGCTGGAGAGCCATTGGCAGCCAGAGCAGCTATTTCCAACCAGTGTCCCATGGCACCTTGGTCTGCAATGGGGGTGCTGCAGGTGTTTGAAGCACAGTGGTTGACAATTGCGGAAAAAAACACCCCTAGTTTCTGAGGCTCTATTTCTCAGGAAACTGTGTCTAGTAACGAATTGTCTGTCCCTCTCCCTTCGCCAGCTGCTGGTGGAGGAAGGAGGACAGACCATTGGTTACTATAAACAGTTGCCCAAGAAGCAGTCAAGAAAAAAGAACCCCGGAGAGTCTCCTGGAAGCCAGAAGTGCCATCAGAAGAGGAGAAGATTGTAGAAAAGAGCGTAGAGGTCAGTGCTCCGTGAGAAGAAAAACGATGAAAATGGATGGCCCAACAATTTGACCCAGAATGCAATCCTCACCTGGAGCTAGGCCAGCACAGTTAGGCCAGCTAGGTTTGGCCGGCACAAGGAACACCATAAAGTATGTTTGGACCACTCTCGGAGTCAGGGAGGCCAGCAGACGGACGTGCGCCATCCCCCCTGACTCTGAGAGTGGTCTAAACATGCTATACGGTGTCCCTTGTGCCGGCCAACCTTTGCTGGCCTAACTGTGCCGGCCTAACTCCAGGATAGGATTGCACTCTCAGAGAACTATGTTTTCTCTAACGTGCCGTGAACCAAACGAACAAACGCTGTGTGAAGGATAGACGAGTGCAGGAATTGAAGAGTCCCCCATTTAGCCCAGAATCTTTGGAATGAGAGACGACAGGAGTTCCAAGCATGTCCCTCTTTTCTTCTGTGAAATGCTGGAAGGAGTGTGGACACACACTTGGGCTGCACAGCTGAAGCTTTCCGGACTACTGATTCCTTCACATTTTCCACCGACGTGGGATTAGGAGACAAGGCCCCTGCTCAGGGGGCAAATCCCCCCTCCAATTTCAGCCACGGCAGCTTGAATCCATCCCCCTGAACCCTCTTTCCCCTGGGGCACAGTCACAAACAGGCTTTGAGCTCACCCATTTCCCACAGTGGACTTGGGGATATGGTCAGGTGCCCTGTACTGTGCACTTCCCAACTCCTGAGCAATTGCTCTCACACTGGACAGATCTGTCACAGATCTCGACTCTGTTTGGGAAAGCAACCTGGGCAGAATTTTGTTCAAAGGCGAATGGGATGAGATCTGGTCGAAGAAGCCATTTCAGCCGACCTCTGCATTTATCAAGAACATTCAGGGCGCAATCCTAGCCTGGAGTTAGGCCAGCACAAGAGACACTGTAAAGTATGTTTAGACCACTCTCGGAGTCAGGGAGGATGGTGCATGCCTGTGTGGCCTGCTGGCCTCTCTAACTCCGAGAGTGGTCCAAACATACTTTATGGTGGCCCTTGTGCTGGCCAAACCTTGCTGGCCTCACTGTCTGGCCTGGCTGGGATTGTGCTCTCAAATTAGCCTCTGGCTGCAAGGTTGCTGCCAGTCCTTCAGCAAGCCGGAGAGGAGCAGAGGTGTGGGCTTGTGACAAGGCAGCAGGTGTCTGTGAAGAGACTTTTCAGGAGATTCCACCCATTGCTGGCATGGCCGCATAACCCAAGGCCCATGACTTGCTCGGCTGTTAATCCTGGTGGCCGCTAGAATGTGAAAACGCCTTGGAAGGAGCTGATGATTCGCTGACAGCAGCTCCATTAGAGGTTGCCCTACTCTGGCGGTCAACTGTTTGCTTACCAATAAATCAATGCGTGATGCAAAAGGGTTTGGCGTGTGGCCCAGGAGGAGAACTTGGCATATGAGCGTGGCTTGGCCGGGGCCTCGCAAAGCTGTACGAGGCCTTTTAGCACCTGGCCTGTTTGTCTTTCTTTCTTATGTTACCAGGAATGCACAAGCTTGTCTGCTCAGCGTTTATGTGAATGGGAAGATGTTATCAATTGAGAAATGCACACTTTATGCTCTCTCTCTCTCTCTCTCTCTCTCTCTCTCTCTCTCTCTCTCTCTC
>JAJKFI010034816.1:0-11787 GCA_029204185.1 Lerista edwardsae | reverse complement strand
ACACACACACACACACACACACACACACACACACACACACACACACAAATTCCTAGATCACTAGTGTTGGATCAGGGCAATAGAGCTTCATGCTTTAAATATATGTGAAGCTGGTGAATGAACAAGCAGAATGGAATGTAGGCATGGACACTGAATGCAGGATGAAGAGGACACAAACGTTCGAGACAATCAATACTAGGAGGAGCCACTATAGCTCGGTTAAGCATATATATTTTTTCAGATGATACATAAATATCCTCATGCTAATTGTAAAGGACAAAAAAATTATGCACAAGTTATTAATGGAGGCTGGAGGGATGTTAACAAGCCCACTCAGCTCAAAATGCCCACAAACAATTGTCACATTATTCGGTCACATTTATCATTTATATGTAATTTATGAAGCATTACATAGGGCTAGCCCACAATGGCCACTGACGTAATGGGCAATAAATCTGGAATAAGCAAATATCTGTCCTGTATTTGTCTCTTGATGGGAGAATGTGCACCATAAATTGAAGATATAAATCATGAAAGAAAGAAAGAAAGAAAGAAAGAAAGAAAGAAAGAAAGAAAGAAAGAAAGAAAGAAAGAAAGAAAGAAAGAAAGAAAGAAAGATCATGGAAAACTTGAAAATAGCCTTCTAGTCATTCCCAAAACTGCAAATCTTGGAACACAAAGTCCACCTTATATTAGTGCAGACAACGAGCATGAAGGTTTGAAGGCACTTTCCTTTCTTTGTTCAGATAGTTTGATTTACTAGAGGGCAAGCCACTATTTAGTCCCTTTTTTGCCTTAGGGGGGAAGTCTTGCAAATACCTTGCTCAAGTGGTATTCTTCAGTTCACTCCCTGAGTCTCTTGAAGTTACATTTCTGAGTGTGGAAGTGTGTGGGGGAGTCACAGGTGTGGGCACCAGCAGAATGCCTCCTGTGGCACTTCCACAAAATCCTGCTTCCAAACTTACCTTTTCCATGAACGCTTGACCAGGCCTTCCTGGGCCCTTGATCATACTGCCATGAAATCAGAATGCATGCGCGATACTTGAAAGAACTGCATGTTCTCCCCTCCTCCCTCCTCTTTTGTCTCCCTTGTGTCTCTTTTAGATTGTGATCACCTTGGGGCAGGGACCTATTCACTGCTCCTGTTCTCGAATGCCATGCACATTGATGGTATTGCTATACAAAGGTAAAGGTTTCCCCATGAATGGTCTAGTCGTGTCCGACTGTAGGGGGCGGTGCTCATCTCCGTTTCTAAGCCTGTAGAGCCGGCGTTTTGTCCGAGGACAAGCTTCCGTCCCGTGGTCATGGGGCCGGCATGACTCTATGCGGTAGCACACGGAACGCCGTTACCTTCCCACCGAAGTCATTAACATTAATCAAAACATGGCCCTGAACACAAGGGTCCCACACAGTGCCCAGGCTCTCAGTTCACACACCCTGTACCTGCAGAGGTGTATTTTGCGCCGTTGATAACCCCTTGTAAAGCCCTGATGTTTTTTTTCCTGGCATTTCTGGAAGCAAATGAACCATTGCCCTCTTGGCTTTGCAATCAGTGGAGGGCAGGTCATTGCAAGGGATATTACTATTGCCAGCGGACTAGAACATTGAGCAATGTGAAATCATGTGGGGCAGGGGGGAATAAAGGGGTGATTTATGGTTGGAGAACTGGGACACTGCCAGCATGTCCCTACCTTCAGCTGGTGTGGGAGGGTCTGCATCAGCAGCTGATAATCAACAGCACCCCCTTTTTTTCCCTTTAGATCACCTCTGCCATCTCGCGCAATTCTGCCTCGCAGCTTCGCATCCCATCGGAGAAGTGTCTTTTTGCAGGCTGACAGGAAGCATACTGAAAAAATAACCCTCCTGACACTTCTTATCTCCTGTGTGTGATGCAAAGATGCGAGGCAGGGTTGCGCGAGATGGCAGAGGTGATCCAGACTGTTTTTCCAGTCCTCCTCTGCTTTTCTCCCTGTTGCATTCCCTCGCGCTCTCCTTCTCCCCAGCACGAGCCCACTTGCTACATCTTCCTATCCGCCTGCAAAAGATAATAGTAATTGATCTCTTCTGGAATTAATTTCAGGCAGATTATTAAGGGTGCATAAGCAGAATCAAGCTCGTTTATCATCTCATTAGCTGCACCCCCACGTCCTCCACTCGGGCCGCGCCTGGCCCTGCGCTCGCTCCCTCGCCGCCGCCTCTCCAGACCAGACCAGGCCGGGGAGGACTCGCAGCGAGGGCGCGGAGGGGATCGGGCCGCGGAAGAGGTCGCTCCACGCCGGGCGCCTCCGAAGAGCGCGCGCGTTGCACGCCCCGCGCCGAGCCAGGCCGCCACCGAGCCGATGCCTGCGTCTCCCGGAGAGACAGCCCGGCCCGCCGCCGCAGCCTCCCACCGTCCGGTCAAAGGGCAGGGAGAGAGTCGGCTGAAGGCTCCATTCCCGGCTGCCTCTGCCGGAGCGAACCTACCGAGTTGTGACAGCTGGAAGCGGGGAAATCAATACCATGCAAAGGTGGGTTTTAAAAAAAGCACACACATAACAACAACAACGCTGTGGCCCCCCCCGGGCGGGGCTGGCGAGGGGTGACAGGAGGACTCTGGGTGGGTCCATGATGGGGGGGCCCCCGGGCCGCATCCCCCCTCCCACTTTTAGCACCTCCGTTCCTCATCCCAGCTGAAAACAGCCCTGCAGTGCGCTCCAGTAAGCTTTACTCAAAAGTAAGTCATCGCCTGTTCGATGGGATTCACTCCCTCGTGAGTGCGTCGGGGATGATGGCAGCCTCGGTACCCGTAACCACAGGTGATCACGTGGGCTCCTTGTTACCCTGGGCTCTTTCCTTCCTTCCTTCCTTCCACTGTGGTTTTCTCTAAGTGGTGGGGGAATTGTCAGCCCCCTGCCTGTTTGTTTAGCTTCGGAGCTGCCGCAATAACGAATAACGCAGGGACGCGGTCTGAATATCAAGCCAACAGGTTCGGTGGCCTGGTCACCACATCTGGCAACAGGCTGGGCTCAGACTCAGCCATGGACTCGGTAACTGTAAGGTTACATGAGAGCTGCCCTGTAGGATCGCTGAATTCTGCTGCATCTTTTAATAGCATTTCTGTGCCACTCTCCCTCCTGGTAGCTCAGGCTGGTAGACATGGCATGTGTTGTTGTTGTTGTTGTCGTCGTCGTCGTCATCGTCGTCCCCCCACCCTGAAATAGGTAAGGCAGAAGGATTGGAAGAGATTTTATTTATTTAATTTTCACATTTTTATACCGCTCCCTCCTCCAGTGGGCGAGGCGGTGTATATACAGTAGTTTCTTCCCTCAGTGGCAGACCTTGGGGGGGGGGGCGATGACAAAGGGGGCAGGGTGCTGGGCTGGGGGGCGGTGACACGATGCAACCCCCCAACCCGTTTGGCAGAGTTGTGGTGTCCCAGGTGGTGCCCCCCCAAGGCTCCTCCAACGAGCGCGAGCTTCCTCCAACCGTCAGAAGAGCCAGGGGGCGCTGCCAGGATCTCCACGAGCCAAGCAGCCCTCCAGCAGTGCCCCCGGCTCTCCCGGTGCTTGGAGGAAGCCTGGCCCAAGCGTGCTCTGGCCATCGGAGAAACCAGATGCGCCAGCAAAGCCGAATGTGAACAAACCTACCGAGTTTATGATTACAGGGCTGGGGCACCTCCCTTATGAAGAAAGACTGCAGCGTTTGGGGCTAGAAAAAAGGCCTAGAAAAAAGGCGCCTGAGGGGGGACATGATTGAGACATACAAAATCATGCACGGAAGGGATAGAGTCGATAAAGGGATGTTCTTTTCCCTCTCTCAGAGCACCAGAACCAGGGGGCATCCGCTAAAACTGAGGGTTGGGAGAGTTAGAACAGATAAAAGGAAGTACTTTTTTACCCAGCGGGTAGTTAATCTGTGGAACTCTTTGCCACAGGAGGTGGTGATGGCATCTGGCCTAGATGCCTTTAAGAGGGGACTGGACGGATTTCTGGAGGAAAAGTCCATCGTGGGCTATAGGCAGTGATGTCATGCAGGGGGAACGTGGGGGAACTCAGTTCCACTAGTTAAAATTAGGGCTGACTCCGCCCACTTCACTCTCCCTCCTCCCCCCTCCCAATTCCTCTGCAAAGAGCTTTTCTTCTTGGTTGGCCGGCACTCAGAGGGTTAAAGGGAGTGACTCCAGATTCCTAGGGGGGCGAAGGCAGTGATGTCATTCAGGGGGAATGGACCAGAACGGGCGTTCCAGATCCTAACGGGCTCCGTGGCTGGTTCCGGGTTCCCGACAAGTGCCAATCAAAAGTGAGTTCCGGTTCCTAAATCATTTGAATGACACCACTGGCTATAGGCAATGATGGATTGTTCAACCTCCTTACATTAGTAGTAGGCTACTTCAGAGTACTGGGTGCAAGGGAGTGGCAACAGGATCCAAGCATCTTGTTGTCTCGTGCCTCCCTGGGGCAGCTGGTGGGCCGCTGTGAGATGCAGGAAGCTGGACTAGATGGGCCTTGGCCTGATCCAGCAGGGCTCTTCTTACGTTCTTATGTGCTGGGATCAAGGTGGCCCCTGCCCCCTGCTGCTCTGATGGCCGGAGGACACTCGCGCCAAGCTTCCTCCGACCGTTGCGGTGGTGGGCAGCCCCTTCCACTGCTGGGAGCCGCGCTCGCTCCCGGAAACGGCAGGTGCAGCTTTCAGGGTGAAGTCGTGGTGGCACAATGATGTCACTGCAACTACTTCAGGGCAGGGGGGCGGCCGACCGGGGTTTGCCCCTGGGCAGGCAAGCCCTCCGGACTGCCTCTGCCTCCCCTTTTTGCCTTCCCAGCACCCCTGTGCCGTAGGTGAAGCTGAGGGAGTGTGGCTGGTCCCAGGGAGTCGCCCGCAGAGGCGGATCTACAGGGAGGGCAGAGCTCTAAGTGTTGCAAGAAGCCTCACCCTGTCATGTAAATCCCGCCTCTCCCTTGCTGCTTAGCCAGTAAGCAACGCCCAGATGTTGCTTTTCCCTGCCAGGATTGGCTAAAACGGTGCAGGAGAGGAGTGATTTCCACTGCAAGGTGAGGCTTCTTGCAAAACTTAGAGCTTTGCCCTCCCTTAGATCTGCCTCTGGTCACCCGGGAAGCTCTGTGGCTGAGCAGGGGCTTGAATTTAGATTGCCCAGTCTGAGTCCAGCTCCCAAACCACTTCCCCATCCTGGCTCTCAGTAAGGTGGGGGTGATTGGCCCAACGTCCCCCAGTGGCTTTCTGGACGGATGGCAGCTTGAACCCACTCCTCACAGGGCTCAGTCCCGCCCCATGTTCCAGCGCTGAGGCAGCTGTGGGGCATGTGCTTCATCCTGCGGCGGAGTGGCAGTCACGGCTGCCTCCTTGAGGTCAGGGAGCATGGACAGGATTGGGCCCTAAGTCACGGTCCCTCACTGTCTTAACCCCACTGCAGCTGGAATCGTGGTGTCTGAGGAAGCCCTGAGCGGGGAACGGGAGCGCATCCCCTCTGAAAGGAGCGGCGCATTCATCTTCCAGTGTAAATGCTTCAGAGCTCAGCATCAGCATTGCTTCCAGGTAGGAGGCTGACCCGAAGGCGGCAGCAGCTCAAATTAAAGTCTGCCAAGGCTGACGTTCCCGGCAAGGCTTGATTCCATCAGTCTCTTGCACTGTACCAAAGACATAAACTACAAGCAAAATCCCAAGGATATCACAAAAGCGGTGCGAGACAGCTTCCTTAAGAAACCGGACAGTGCAGGGAGAAACATCTATGAAATAAATGAGAAATTGGGGACTTATAAGACACTGATGTAGAGGACAAATAAAATGGGGGACATAACTCAGTCCGGGAAGACTTTCTTGGGAGCCTGTCTTGTGAAATCCTTGCGATTCTCGAGAGGACAAGAGACCTCGTTCATGGCCAATCTGTCTTATATCAGAAAGTAAGCAATAACACTCAGGTAAGCTCATTGCGGCAAGATCTTTCTGCTCCATTCAAGGTGATTTGATGGCACCAGTAGCAAACAATCCACCCGCACAAAACAGATGGGGAGAATTAAATTGGCATTGCTTCATGTTAAAATCAGCCTGCAAAGAAGCCTGCCCAAGTGACGAGCCCATTTTGCCTGCAAACCTCTTTTGCTCATCTGTAGCACAAACCAAAAACCACCAAGAGCCAAATGTTGCCTCATTTAACACTGACATCAATTTTGTTGTCTGGAGGTATGCTCAACTCAACATAGGTAACCAGGTGTGTGGCTCTTAACAAGAATATTTAAAATATTAGCAGGAAAAAAGTGGCAGTTGCAAAGGAGTTACAAAAGGCAAATTCCTTACAGTCACCCCTTGTCTTACGCACACTTGACTTAGCAAATTCAACTACATACACTCAGAGAACAAAAAAAAACAAAAAAACAAAAAAACACAGAGGCTTGAGTATCTGGAAAAGTGAAACTTTTTTGCATTTAAAGTGCAATCCTAACTTAGAGTTAGGCTGGCACATTTAGGCCAGGAACGTTTGGCCTGCACAAGGGACATGGTAAAGCATGTTTGGACCACTCTCGGAGGCCAGAACGCAGACGTGCACCATCCTCCCTGACTCCGAGAGTGGTTGCTGGCTTATCTGCGCTGGCCTAATTTCTGGTTGGGATTGCACTCTGGATTTAGGCCGGCATAAACTAAACCAGCAAAGTTTGGCCAGCACAAGGGCCACCATAAAGCGTTTTTGGACCACTCTCAAAGTCAGGGAGGATGGTTCACGTCTCTGTGTTGGCCTCTCTGACTCCGAGAGTGGTCCAAACATACTTTACGGTGTCCCTTGTGCTGGCCAAACTTTGCTGGCTTAGTTTATGCCGGCCTAACTGACTTTAGGATTGCATCCTCAGTCTTGTAAAGCTAGGTAGGCCCCAATACAGTGTCATTTTAAAAAGTGTGCCCCAGTTCTAAAAGGTTTGGGAACTATCGCTGTAATAGATTTCTTCACATGAGCAAATGGATGAGAACTGGCAGGGTTATTTGTGTGTCCAGAAAAAGACGTAGTGTCAGTGGGTTCCAATGATTCCATTCAAAGAGGCTCCATTTCTGAATCGATGCAATGCCTGTCTTCAGTTTTGGTGGTCCCTCATCAATGGAACACATCAGTGCTAAAGGACAAGGCTCTATCAGCACTCCGTCAACAGTATATATATGCTCTCAGCAAAACTCTGCTAGTTCGTGCCATGGAAAAATTTACTTCCCCCCAGGATTTGACTCTTGCTATTAAGGTTAATAGATACTTTCCTATTTTACCAAAGCTGAGCTTCCAGCAGGCAGCAGGCAAAAAATAAAAAATAAAAATCAAGGCAGCATCTTTTTAAAAGCTCCCAGCAAATTGAGAGAAAATCTAAATCTCCTTTTGCTGAGAGCTGAAGCCCCACCCTGCCGAACTCCCCCATCGCCAATACAAACATGCCAACGGAGCATGCGTGTCGTCCGGGGGAGGGAGTTTTGGGGCCTAGGGCAGTGATGTCATGCACCCACTACGCACCACTACACGAGTACCGGTTTCTAGAAGTTGAGCTGGCCCCGCCCACTCAAAGCTGGCCCCATCGGCTGGTTGGCTGAGCAGTTGCGCATGCGTACTGCACGCCCGCAGCCGTTGCCTGCATTTTCTGTGAGGAGGCAGGCAGGCAGCGTGGTGGCGGTGGCAGCAGCGGAGCGAGAGGACTGGAGGTGGCGGCGGCAGCAGCAGCAGCAGCAGCGAGGGAGACCCGGGAATAAGGCAGCAAGCCTGAGAAGGTAGGCTGCCTGGGGCTCCTGCTCCCTCCAGCCACGCAGATCCAGCGTCCTGATTCCTCCTGCAGCCTCCCCCCAGCCCCAGCCCCCACGCAGTCTTTTTTTGGTTCCCCCTCCTTCTCCTTGCCGGCTCTTTGCATTTAACATTTAAGTTGTTAAACATGATCCATGGCAACGATCATGACCTCACTTCCTGCCATGACCTCACTTCCTGCCATGACCTCACTTCCGGCTTATGACCTCACTTCCGGTGGGCGGACCCCGACAAGTGCCAATCAAAAGTGAGAACCTGTTGCTAAATCATTTGGATGACACCACTGGCCTAGGGGCACCCTCAAAGTAAAGGAACATTTGTTTCCTTGCCATGGGGCCAAGCTCCATTACCCCAACCGGTCTACTCAGATCTGCGCCAGCTACTTTGCTGACCCAAGTCCCAATGGACATGGCAGGTAGACTGAGGCCAGGAAGGGGGCCAGGTTCTCCAAGGTGTTTCTGCCGCCAATGCAGCCTCCTCCTGGGCCCCACAAACTCTCTCCCCACCTCAGTTTCCACCCCATTCCTCAAGAAGCCCCCCTTGAGAGATCCTCTGCGATGAGCAGAGTCATACGGGGGAAGGCAACCCTTCAAGTACTTTGGCCCTAACCCTTGAACAGGAGCCACCAGTATATTGAATCACGCCCAGAAATACACTGGCCATCACAGCGGTGGCCTGACGACATAATCTCGCACTACTCAATACTCTGCATTCTGAACCAGTTGAAGTTTCCAGGAGGTCTTTGAGGGTAGCCCCACAAAGACAGCATCACAGTAGTAGAGACAAGAGGAAAGAAGGGAGGCATCTTTGTAGCCAGGTCCATTTGAAACAGAAATGTGGCGGCTGGGCCAAAGCACTCCCAGATGGAGCCGCCACCTGGACATCCAAAGACAAAGCTGCATTCGGACGTACTCCAAAGCTGCAGACTAGGTTCTCTGAGGGCAACACAGCCCCATCAAGAACAGGCTCAACTCTGTATTGATGCATCTCCAAGCCAGAAGACCCTACACCTCGTCGGAGTCCAAGGTGACTTGGTACCCCAGATTGGATAGTATGTCATGTTCTGGACTGTCCCAGCTCAGATCACAGTGGACATTCACATGACCGGATGTTCACGGGAACATGAACTGATCGCATGATCCAATGATCAAATGACCTTTTGTCCCCTCACGTGGAAAAGTAGCAAGTCAGGAAGACAGGCGAGATCAGAACCTGCGCCGCAGTTTGAGACGGCGCTGTGCATTGGCAGGATAATGGCCACCCTACAGACAGATTGTGACAATGAGGCTCTAGCTTTGCATAGTAATGGGGGAGAGATAAAGATCGGTCGACTTCGGTGCCACTTTTGCCTGTGCCCACACATAATGCACGGACAACATTTCTGCTAATGCGAAATGGATAGTTGAGGCTTCTAGTGCATCGTTCTCTGGTCTGAGGCTTAATTGTATAATACAGCATATTCCCACATTAGATCACTAATGCTCAGTGTGTGTGTGGTGGGGGAGTGATGAGGTGGGGGAGGCATTACCTAGCAACAGTTTCTAACAAATTACAGGCAAAAAAAAAAATAAAGAGATTATATGCTACATCACTCTACAGAGTCAAAATTGATAGCAAATTGTTTGCCCTTTCATCTCATGTGGAAAATCTATTGTGCACAGGCATCAAGTTGAAGAGATGCTGTTCTGAAAGGAATGGCCTTGTGGTCTTCCCCCCTCTCTTTTTCTCCTACTGAAGAATAAGCCCCCCCCCTCCAAAAAAAATAAAAGTGAGAAAAGAATACATTCATCTTTCTGAAGATACCAAGGAGAAAAGAGAAAGGTACAGTTATGTCCATTGGCGAAATTGGCATTCCCGAAAATGAGCAGCTCCAGGGGTAATTTTGTCTTCGCTTGGCTTAATAGCCTTTGGGATTGGTTTGGGGACAGGAGAGAGAGAGAAGGGTCACAGTGGTGCACTGGGGGGCCCCAAAATTCTCTTTCATCTGCAGCTCAAGGGGGACTTGCCTGCCATGCTGAAGGTCCCCTGTTGCATTAACAGGACTGGAAAGAAGCTGGAGAGCCATTGGCAGCCAGAGCAGCTATTTCCAACCAGTGTCCCATGGCACCTTGGTCTGCAATGGGGGTGCTGCAGGTGTTTGAAGCACAGTGGTTGACAATTGCGGAAAAAAACACCCCTAGTTTCTGAGGCTCTATTTCTCAGGAAACTGTGTCTAGTAACGAATTGTCTGTCCCTCTCCCTTCGCCAGCTGCTGGTGGAGGAAGGAGGACAGACCATTGGTTACTATAAACAGTTGCCCAAGAAGCAGTCAAGAAAAAAGAACCCCGGAGAGTCTCCTGGAAGCCAGAAGTGCCATCAGAAGAGGAGAAGATTGTAGAAAAGAGCGTAGAGGTCAGTGCTCCGTGAGAAGAAAAACGATGAAAATGGATGGCCCAACAATTTGACCCAGAATGCAATCCTCACCTGGAGCTAGGCCAGCACAGTTAGGCCAGCTAGGTTTGGCCGGCACAAGGAACACCATAAAGTATGTTTGGACCACTCTCGGAGTCAGGGAGGCCAGCAGACGGACGTGCGCCATCCCCCCTGACTCTGAGAGTGGTCTAAACATGCTATACGGTGTCCCTTGTGCCGGCCAACCTTTGCTGGCCTAACTGTGCCGGCCTAACTCCAGGATAGGATTGCACTCTCAGAGAACTATGTTTTCTCTAACGTGCCGTGAACCAAACGAACAAACGCTGTGTGAAGGATAGACGAGTGCAGGAATTGAAGAGTCCCCCATTTAGCCCAGAATCTTTGGAATGAGAGACGACAGGAGTTCCAAGCATGTCCCTCTTTTCTTCTGTGAAATGCTGGAAGGAGTGTGGACACACACTTGGGCTGCACAGCTGAAGCTTTCCGGACTACTGATTCCTTCACATTTTCCACCGACGTGGGATTAGGAGACAAGGCCCCTGCTCAGGGGGCAAATCCCCCCTCCAATTTCAGCCACGGCAGCTTGAATCCATCCCCCTGAACCCTCTTTCCCCTGGGGCACAGTCACAAACAGGCTTTGAGCTCACCCATTTCCCACAGTGGACTTGGGGATATGGTCAGGTGCCCTGTACTGTGCACTTCCCAACTCCTGAGCAATTGCTCTCACACTGGACAGATCTGTCACAGATCTCGACTCTGTTTGGGAAAGCAACCTGGGCAGAATTTTGTTCAAAGGCGAATGGGATGAGATCTGGTCGAAGAAGCCATTTCAGCCGACCTCTGCATTTATCAAGAACATTCAGGGCGCAATCCTAGCCTGGAGTTAGGCCAGCACAAGAGACACTGTAAAGTATGTTTAGACCACTCTCGGAGTCAGGGAGGATGGTGCATGCCTGTGTGGCCTGCTGGCCTCTCTAACTCCGAGAGTGGTCCAAACATACTTTATGGTGGCCCTTGTGCTGGCCAAACCTTGCTGGCCTCACTGTCTGGCCTGGCTGGGATTGTGCTCTCAAATTAGCCTCTGGCTGCAAGGTTGCTGCCAGTCCTTCAGCAAGCCGGAGAGGAGCAGAGGTGTGGGCTTGTGACAAGGCAGCAGGTGTCTGTGAAGAGACTTTTCAGGAGATTCCACCCATTGCTGGCATGGCCGCATAACCCAAGGCCCATGACTTGCTCGGCTGTTAATCCTGGTGGCCGCTAGAATGTGAAAACGCCTTGGAAGGAGCTGATGATTCGCTGACAGCAGCTCCATTAGAGGTTGCCCTACTCTGGCGGTCAACTGTTTGCTTACCAATAAATCAATGCGTGATGCAAAAGGGTTTGGCGTGTGGCCCAGGAGGAGAACTTGGCATATGAGCGTGGCTTGGCCGGGGCCTCGCAAAGCTGTACGAGGCCTTTTAGCACCTGGCCTGTTTGTCTTTCTTTCTTATGTTACCAGGAATGCACAAGCTTGTCTGCTCAGCGTTTATGTGAATGGGAAGATGTTATCAATTGAGAAATGCACACTTTATGCTCTCTCTCTCTCTCTCTCTCTCTCTCTCTCTCTCTCTCTCTCTCTC
>JAJKFI010034815.1:0-31141 GCA_029204185.1 Lerista edwardsae | reverse complement strand
AAATAAGCAATCAGGTTTTCAAGCAAAGGAGGATGTTCCTATTTAAATATATAGAACAGGATTTCCAGAGGGTTCTTAGCAGCGGTGTCATGCAGCCGGAACGCTGGGCAGGAGGAACGGGTGAGTGGAAGCACTCAGGAGGAGAGAACACTCTGGCCCTTTCCACATACAGTCTTGTGAGGCCTTATCCACACGTACAGGAGATGGAGGTGGCCGGCTGGGCTGAACGAGTTTAGACTGCGTGGGAGGGTTTTTATACCTGAATGCTCCCCTACACAAACATCTCCTGCAAGGGGAAATCTATCCCCTCATTCATTAAGGTCTGGCCTAATTTGCTTCTAGTTTTCTGCTTGCAAGGGATTTTTTTTTTAAATAGGGGGCATTTAAAATGGCACTTCCATTTCAATCAGAAGTGGTATGATCCTTTCCACCACTTTAAAACGTAACCACCTCATTTCTTGAGTTTCAGGTTCTTGAGTTTTCAGAATCTATGGAGGGATTCTGAGCAGAACTTCTTCATTCTACTTCAAAGCAGACGGGGGGGGTACAGAGGGCGATGTACCCTCTGAATGGTTCCAAGCCATTGAAGACCTTAACGCTGAAAAACAGCACGTCAAATTCCGTCTGGAAACACAGTGCTCATTCATGCATGCATCAAAGGACATAAGAAGATCCCCGCTGGATCAGGCCTACGTAGCCCAGATGCCTTTATCTCACAGTGGCAAGAGACCTGCATCCAGTTGCCACTCCTTTGCACTTGGCATTCTGAGGTAGCCTACTTCCAAAACCGGGAGGTTGCACAGATCCATCACGGCCTGTAACCTGCGATGGACTTTTCTCTCAGCAATCTGTCCAATCTCCTTTTCAAGGCATCCCCGCCAGAAGCCATCACCACATCTTGTGGCAAGGAGTTCCACGGATTAATGACACGCTGGGTACGAAAATGTTTTCTCTTGTCTGTTCTACCTCACCCAGCGCTCAATCTTGGGGGGTATCCCCTGGTTCCAGTGTGGAGGGAGATGGACAAGCTGTGGAGCGTTTTCGCTGCTGTCCGCAGGTGCTTCAATGTCAACAGTATCACAGCGTTGCCTTTTCTGCCCTTGACCGAGGGCAGGCCACGCTCCGTGTGGCTCTCCGGCTCCTCGTTACATTTATTGCCCGTGTCTGCCAGCCCAGCCCTGAGTAGGCACAAACTCCTCAGCTCGGTGGAAAGCCGTCCCCGACAGGCCCTGTGCCCTCGACAGCAGCACATATCTATGGGGGCATTGTTCAGACTGTGTGTCTGAGTAGTGGAAACAGGCTGGACTTTTCAACGCATCCAAAATGGTCTTTTTTTCAGAGAAGCCCACCCAAACTTCAATGCAGCATTTCCCAAACTGTGGGCCAGGACCCACCAGTGGGTCACAAGGTGATTTTTGGTGGGGTCCTGAAAAGTATTTGAAACATTTTTTTAAAAAAAACTTTGTAAGTTCTGTGCCCAGTTTTCAGAAGAAAAGTGTTCATACCTCCAAATTAAAATGCTACATTTTCTGATTTTCTCTAGTAATTGGCATGAAGTAGGTTACTCGTGAACCCATTTTCAGCCTTTTGTCTGGCCTGGAAGTCCCTAACTATATGTCTTGCTCTCTAGTTCAGCCTTCTGAGTACCCTGGGAGGGTGTTGTTGTTGTTGTTGTTGTTGTTTGGAGGGGGACAGTCCTTGAATTCCATTTCTAGGGAGAGTCTAGCAAATGCATGCACACACATACCATATGTAAGATCTCCAAGGCTGTAGTAGCCTTGGGACCACAGGACCCCTATTATTAATAATTAGTAATTTATTAATCATTATTAGTATTATTAAATGAAGTTATTTCTTTCTTGATCTCTTTTTGTTTGTCTAGAGAATCAGAGCAGATTGTCATTTTCGAAAGTGCGTCCTGTGGCTGGGTTAGGAAGCGCGGCTTTAATGAACGGACACGTCACGACCGGCCAGTATCGCGCTCCCTCCCACCGGCCCCCTTGTTTAGGACTGCCCTTGAGAAGGACACCCACGGCAACGTGGCTTGTGAATGAGGGCGCACTCCTAAGGGCGCCCTGGGGCCGACGCAGCGCTGGCGCAAGAGCTGTGCCAGGCCCACACCCCAAAGCTGCCTCTGCAGAGCCAGCAGCCAAGCTCCCGCCTTCCGGCTGCCCGGCCTCGACTCCTGCTGCGCGGCATCCTCGGCTCTGTGCCTGCCAAATAGCAGATCCCAAATAGGAGACCCCAGTGGGGCGGCTGGAGCCTCCCCCGGGGCAAGGCATCTGCCTGCTCCCCACTTGCTCTGCGTATGGCGCCCAAAGACTGTGTGCCCAGTGGTGTCATCTAAATGATTTAAGAACAGGTACTCACTTTTGATTGGCACGTGTCGGGACCAGCCCACCGGAAGTGATGTCATAAGCCGGAAGTGAGGTCGTGGCAGGAAGTGACATGAAAAGAGCCCTTTTTGAGGCCTCAGATGATTTTAAACTGACCCAACAGTTGCAACAGTGTTCCACAGCCCCCCCCCCAGAACATGTTAAGGAGGCCTGGCATCATGTTAAAGTGACCCAACAGTTCCAAAACCCCAGAGCAGCTCATTTTTCAGTGGCAAGGCAAGGCAAGGCTCAGCTCGCTGCCTGCCTGGCTCTGAGAACGTGCAGGCAACTCAAACGTGCAGGAAATTCAAACATTGCAGGGGGCGGAGTCGATGAGTGGGCGGGCGAATGGGCGTGGCCAGCCGTAATCCTAGGAACTGGTACTCGCGTACCCCCGTGTACCCCCTGCATGACATCACTGTGTGTGCCCCAGAAACGTCTTATTCACCATTGGATTACCAGTTCAGGGATAAGACCCATTCATGAATTCTATCTCGGCGAAGGCACCATCTGCTGGCAATAGGTTGGGGGACACACACGGCCTTTCCCAGCCCTCTGATCCTATCCTCTCCGCTCCCCCGAGACATCATCCCTTGATTTCTCAGTCAAAACGCTGCCAATCTTTCTTTCCACCCACCCCCCTTTCACTAGCGAGCCTGGAAAGATCACAGCCTGAAGCAATATGGCTCCGGGCCAAGAGCCTGTGTGTTTCTATAGCCCTTCGGAGGATAACGTCTGTTAAACATGGTTGTGCTGCAGTGGATTGTTGCCAGAGACCCCAGCAGGAAGGCTTTGGAGAATATTAGCTGGTCTCCACAAAGCACAGCAGTGGGCTCATCTAACTGGCTTCCCATGTTCAGATCGAAGGGGGATAACGATTGCACTGGAGCTCACACATCCTGGGGCTGCTCGTAAAGCCAAGTGGGAGAGGGAGAGGGCAGCAATTTGTAAGACGCAGCTGTACAACTTCCAGCTGGCTTTCAGAAAGCCACGTTCAGGGGCAGGGGTGTGTAGTATGCGTGGGAGTCAGGTAGATCGCACCTTTCTAGTCCTTTGCCATTCATGGGAGATCTGTTTGCTCTCCACTTCCAAAAGTGTGTGTGTGTGTGTGTGTGTGTGTGTGTGTGTGAGAGAGAGAGAGAGAGAGAGAGAGAGAGAGAGAGAGAGAGAGAGAGATTCACAAGAATTCTGAAACTTGCCTATAAGCAGGAAGTACCATGACCAGCCTTAGAGCTGCACTTAAAAAGTGCAGGTGAATTAATGGACCAAACGGATCTCTATGCACACTTTAATATAAAATTCTCTGCAAGACTACAGCAGATTTAATTAGCATCTTTAGGCACAGGGTCCAGTTGCGAGCAATTGGTCCAATTGACTTAAAAGCCAGACCTGGGAGGCATAATGAACCAACCCTGCCAACTGAGGGTGCAACCCTCACCTGGAGTTTGGCCAGCATAGTTAGGCCAGCAAAGTTTGGCTGGAAGAAGGGACACCATAAAGTATGTTTGGACCACTCTGGGAGTCAGAGAGGCCAGCACACAGACATAAGCCATCCTCTTGGACTCTGAGAGTGGTCCAAACATGCATTATGGTGGCCCTTCTTCCAGCCAAACTTTGCTGACCTAACTGTGCTGGCCTAACTCTAGGTGAGGATTGCGCCCTGAATCACTTAAACTAATTTCCCCTCCTGCACCTCCCCAAAATGCTTTAAATCTGTTCTCTGTAGTACTGCACTGATCTGCTGGTCTAAAGGGCTCTGATTCTCTGGTCTCATCCACAGCTTGACTTCCTCCCATTTAGTGGCTCAGACTCATTCTGCTTTCCCAGCAGGTCCCTGTTTAAGGGTGCAATCCTAAACTGAGTTAGGCCAGCATAAGCTAAGCCAACAAAGTTTGGCCAGCACAAGGGACACCGTAAAGTATGTCTGGACCACTCTTGGAGTCAGAGAGACCAGCACGCAGACATGCATCATCCTCCCTGACTCCGAGAGTGGTCCAAACATGCTTTACAGTGGCTCTTGTGCTGGCCAAACTTTGCTGGCTTAGCTTATGCCGGTCTAACTCCAGTTTAGGATTGCACTCTAAGAGGCAGCAGGAAATTCATTAGGAGAATTCTGGTGCTTCCCTCTTCTGGTAAACCAGGGCAGGGCTGGACTTGGGGCAGGTGACCCAGGCAGGGAGGGAGGCCAGGTTCATTATCCACAAAAGGCTTCTACAAGATTAGTAGAAGCAAATTTATTTGGATTTGCTTACAAATGATGCAAATAAATGGACTTACAGATGTCTGTCCCTAAACGACAGGGACAAACGATGCCAGCAGGCTGGACGTTCAAGTGGAACACGTGGAGGTGAAGACCACGATTCCAACCGCCTGGGGTGCAGTGTGACTCAGGGCATGTGCTGGAACAGCAAGACCAGGAGGCCTGCCCTGTACCCAGCGCAGATTGGGGGCAGGCAGGAGCCTCCCTGGAGCAAGCTGGAACAGGAACGAGCAAGTTGGAAGGGGCACGTTGATGCCCTTGCCCCGAGGCAGGTCCCAGCCGCCCCAGTGGGCTTGTTCAGAACTTGCTTGGGGCCGCGCGGCCCGGGGGTGGGAGCTTGGATATGGTCTAACGGCCACATCCCAACTCCACTCCCACCGGGGGCCGGTATGCCTCCGCCCCACCCGGCAATGCCCCCCGCTCTCCCCTTGCTCAGAACCGCTCTTGCGAGCAGCACAGAGCAGCCTTTGGCCCGCGCCCTTGGCCGACGCAGATGCTTCCGTTGGCCCAACAGCAGCAGCAGCAGTGGTGGGATTCAGGGGGTTCGCCCAGGTTCTATAGAACCGGTTGTTAAATGGCCAGGCCCCGCCCACTCGCTTACCTTGGCTGGCTTCGGGTTTTTTTTGGCTCTGGCTATGACATCATAGAACCGGTTGTTAATTTATTTGAATCCCACCACTGAGCAGCAGCACTGGCATGAGGGTGCTGGTCAGCGCTGTTGGGCCGATGCGGGCGGCTGGCATCGGCCCACGGGCGCTGGTTGAACTGCTCCCATAGGGGCAGCCATGAGCCAATGACCAGTCGTGCATCTTCAAGGACCTCCAACGTGCAACGTGGCCTCATCTACTTCTCTTCCACACCGTCCACTGCTCCCCCGCCATACACCCTAATGTGGGTATTGTTGGGCCAGTATCACGACGCCCAGGAGTCTGGAGCCCCCCGACTACCCCCCCCCCAGGGATCGCGGGACGATGTCCTGAAAAGTGGTCCAGAACTGTACGTTTTCCTCACATGTATGTCTATCCTTTTCACTATGAACGTTCCTTTATGAGATGTTGCAACTGAAATATGAATAGATTTCACTCTGCTCTGGTGCAGAGGAGAGCCTGGACGACCGAACCTGGCCTCCGTGCCTGCCCCTGCCCCCAGCCAGTCAGCCCAGGGCACGAGACCTCTTCTAGGCCTGCCCTGGCAGAGCTCTCGCACCACCGAGTGCATTTCTCCTTCCTGCCGCTGGCTCACCGAGTGCCACACTTTGCTTGGGAATTCCGAGCGCCTCCCCTGGAATCCATTTATTTTCTAAAGGATATAATTACCCATCCAAAAAGCGTGAATATGTTAGGAGGCATCTAAGTGGGATGGGGAGGTTGCTAGCTGGCATTTAGCAAATTAGCTTGCATGATAAACCATCCCTTCAGTATGTTTAGCTGAGGGAAAACAAAAGGCTGAGTGGAAGGCCTCCCTCCTTCGCCAGAGGATTTAATGCGAGCCAATTTGCCAGAAGGACGAGCGGCGACGGCTTCCCCTTCAAAGTGGGCAGCGCAACCCAACACCAGTCGGAGTTAAGTTCTGTTTCTCGCACTCACATTAATTATGGAGCAGCTTGTTTCTGTGCAAAGACAGGCACATCTGGGCTGGAGGGTGAGGGGGCGGGTGGAGGGGGGGGTCATGCAGAAATTGTCTTGCAAGGACTCCCGTGAAATTTCCATAGCATTCCCCCCATGACACTGATGTGTGAAAATTGACATGAAGATCTGAAAATTGGGACGGAGGGAGCCCAAGCATAAAATAACTTCAATTTTGCGCTCCCTTTACCTCTCCAAGGAATAGCGCGGAGGACTGACCAACACACAGCAAACAAGCCAAAGCGGGAGAGGGAGAGGGAGAAGGGGAAAAAACTCCAGGAGAAGGATAAGAGTTATTAAACAGAGAACACACTCCTCACTCACAGAGAGAAAGGATGATCAATGGATTTAGTCACCGGGAAATTCAAGCAGAAAATTGCCGCTGTTTTTTATCAGAGAGGCAGAAAGTTTAACCGAAGAAGAATTATCCTTGTAGGTTCTCAAAGCAAGATGCAAAAACAAGCCAAAATCTGGAGAAGAACCTTCCTTTTCTAAATAACCAAGGAAAAAAGTAGACACTTTTGGAATCAGCACTGATGCGCATTCGAGACCGGCTATGTTCCTGGCTGGCCCAAGAGCAGCTGGCCCCCGAGGTGGTGTGTCAGATAAATGCTGTTCTCCTTTACCTGGTTCCTCCTCTTCCTTTTCCAATCCAGGAAGTAAGGCACAGTGGGGGCAGGTGGAGGTGGGCACTCCCCACCAATCTGCTGCCCAGGTGGGCTCGCCCAGGTGTATTTATTTGGAGAAATCATTTATGCACACCCAAAGCTGGTTGTGTTGGAGGGCCAGAGATGAGAGGACTTCAGAATTGCAGGATCTCCTTGTTTCATCATTAGAATCCTGACAGCCACCTGCTGAAGTGAGGTGTGAGTGCGAAGGCAGGTGAAAAATGGTGGCCCTGATGGGCAGTGCCAACCACCGACTAAGCTCCCTGACCCATAGCTGGAACGGCATATATGTGTCCAAATCGATATGCCGCAGCTCCACAATTCAAACCCAAAACTCTAAAATTGGAGAACAAAAACCTGTCCCAGGGCAATTCATGCTCCTTTTGCACAGGGGAGGAATGCTCAGGCCTTGGTGGAAGCAATGACCATGGGCCAGTTGTGGAAGAGGACATTTTTTGGGTGTGCAGTTTACTTGCTGCTGCTAAAGTATTTGTTAGTTTTTAGTGAGAAAACTAGTTGGGCAGCCCAATCCTGAGCTGACTGGCCACCTGAGCAAGCAGTGGTAGCCAGGTGGCTATCGCTGCATCCCTATGGCAGCCAGGCAGCCGCAGGAGGCTCCGTGGGAGAAGAGGATGTCCGTTCCCTTTCCCAGCAGTAAGGGTACGGACAGGTGAGGGGTCTACTCACCTCTGCCCTGGTTATTTAGCCAGAGCAGAGATCAAGGCCTCCGTGTAGGGCTGTGTGGCCCTATACGGAGGACGGGATCAGCGGCGGACATTGAGGCTGGTCACGCCCCTCCCCCGCTCCGCCATTGGGAGCCATGTTTTCAAGCACTAACCAGATTATCTGATGGTGACAGGATGAGAACAAGAGAATCCCTGTTTCATCTCAAGGGTTGGCGAGAGTCAAATAGGAAGAACAGTCCTTTCTATGTTGTGGTCCCAAGAACTTAGTCGTGAGAGTTGTGTTCCACCTAAAAGTAGACCAGTACCAAGGTTGCCTTGACTCTGTGCCCACTGTAGACTTGGCAATAGTAATGCACACACACACACACACACACACACACACACACACACACCTCCCTCGGGATCCCTTTCCCCTTCTTGGATTGCCTTTTGTGGGGCATTTGGGTGGCTGATATAATCACTGCAACGATGACCTACGAGGCAGAGGGTGGGGCTGTGTCGTGGGTCTACTTGGTTAGGAAGCGAGCGAGCAACTTAATGCTGAAAGACAGCTGTGGCGGCTCTCTCTTCCTCAAGGGCATCTTGGCACCAGTATGGGCCGCTGCCCACATGGCAAGCTGCAGCAGCAAATGCCGAGGACAGGACGGACGGACGGACGGGCATCCACACGGTTCCCTCCTCTGCACCTGTGGGCTGCAAATAAAAGGACCACGACACAGAGGACCGGATCCCAGAGATGAGATAAATAAAATGAGGCCGTGGCATCCCTTCCGATTCCATGGCCCCGCTTCAGAAGTGGGGCCCGGGGCAAAATGCAGACAGGGCAACACCCCGTAGGCACAGTCCCTCCCAGTTGCCGTCAGAGCCATTCTGGCAGTGACAGCAACACGCAGGCTCTTGAGGGAGCAAGTGGCATCTCCTGCGTGTTGCCTTTGCTGCCCGGATGGGTGCCGATGGCGAAGGGGAGGGGCAGCTTACACAGCGCATTGTGGCACTGTAACACTTTCCGCCTTGTCCCTCCCTCTAGCTAAAAACTGCCCCATTTGCCGGGCTGGGGTGAAACTCATCGGCGCTTCTCCCACCTCCTCTCGGACGGCCGCCTCCCGTGTCAGAACTTCTGTGACCCAAACCGAAAATGCCTCCAGCCGTGGTCCTCAGTTCCTGCTCTGGGTTTTCCATGCAGCTGTAATACAGCAAGGGGGGGGGGGACTCCTACATCCTTCCACGCTACCCCATACGCGCTCCTCCCCCCTCGTCCCTGCACGCTCGCTTCCCCCTTCTGCTCGAAACCATTTGTGTGTGATGCCTCTTCCCCTGGTCTGCTTTCCTTCTGGGTGATTGCCCGGCCCATTTCGCCCCCTCCGCACTGTCACTGGGACGTAGCTGAGAGCTCTTCTCTTCCCTTTGTTGCTGTGCTCGCTTCTCCCCCCGCCCCCTTCTAATCCCAACCCAAGGTGAGACGAACGGAGCGGCGGCGGTGATGAAGCTTTCAGGACGTTAGAAAGTAAACTGCTGGAAGAGGTCAGCCAGACCACAAGCCAATAAAACGCAGGGAGGATGTCGGAGGCAGGGGAACGAAGCAGTTGGGAATGAGGTGAAATCGGCGGGTCAAACAAATGGAAAGAGGCACCTCCAGTGCACCTGGTAGGAAAGTTGACCGGACCACCGTCCTGGTGGCAGCAGCCCGGCCGCTCGCTACAAGCCACGACTAACAGCTTTACACCAGCCTTCGACTGCGTCTGCAGCTGGCCGGCTGGGCTTCCTGGGCGGTGCCACGAAAGATCAGTCTCCTGGGCTCCTTTGCTTACAGAAGTGAGGTTGGCGTGTGGACCAGGGCGGAGCCTTTTTGGTGGTGGCCTGGAGACCTGCCCCCTCGCGAGCTGCAGCCACCGCCAAAAAGCCCCTCACCACTGAGCATTGCAGTTCAAGAAATGAAAGCTACCAACCATTGCTGAGAGAGAGACTCCTGGGGGCGAGCAAGTCATTTTGGAAGACAGCCGAGTGACAGGCAAGAATCAGGCTGGCTGAAAGGAGCCACACAGCAGGCAACGCAAAGACTAGTTGTGTTGTGGCACAGAAGGCGAACCTGTGCTTCCTGGGTGGAGGGGAGGACAAGGAACTTGTCTTCCCAACAGTGGTGGGCAGAGGCGTCACAAGGGTATGGCACCCCAGGGCACGGGCCCTGGGGCACTATAAGGTGGGGGGCGCCGTTGGCATGGCGCCCCGCCCCCGCCCGCAAATTTGCAGGCCCCCGCACCCCGAGGCTTTAAGCGCTCCAGTGGCAGCGTGGGGAAGGAAGCTGCCACCGCGCACTGCTGAGCCCGCCAAACGTCATGACGTCACGTGACATCATGACGTCGCGTGCCCTGGGCACGGTTTCGCCCAGGTATGCGCCTGGTGGTGGGCCTAGGTGGCTCCTTCCTGTCCCTTGCCACTCTGGGCCAGGAGAATTCTGGCCTGTTGTCCGTGTCGCAGCTTGAACCACCTGCAGTTCCCTCCCCTGACCAGCGGTGGCGCACAGTGAATTCGCCACCACAAGACGCAAGATGGCTGCTGATTTAGACAGCTTTGAAAGAGGCGTAGAGAAAACACATGGAGGAAGAAGACGAGGTCTGTCAACTCTGTTTCTCTGTCATGTTGGCTCGACGGAGCTTCCATAATCGGGAGCTGTGTGGCTCTGAATACTAGTTTCTAGAGAGCAACAGTGGGAGAGGGTCATTGCCTTCCAGCCCACCTTGTGGTCCTCCTGAAGGCATCTGGTTCTCGGTCTGATCCAGTAACAGGGCTCTTCTGATGGGAGCCAATACACCTGACTCCCAAGTCAAATGCCACAATACCTGATACGGTCACACCACCGTTAGCACATAACTCACTGACTGGTAGGTAGAGTAGCCTGGAGCGGCAGTGGCCTTATTCTCTAAGGACAGCACCACCCCAGGGTGGGCACAGCAGTGTTCTGGCAACGGTGGTCATTTCCTCCCCAGCCCTCATTGTCCCATTGTGTCTCCATCAGCAGTTGGCACCTCACGCCAAGGCGCAGCCGCTCTCCAAGGGGGGAACCGGAGAGCCTTCTCATAAACAAGCCCCGTCCATTTCCTGCATCCTGTTATAAATTGTAATCTGCGCTGTGCGTCTGCCATATACAGGTTGTTAATCTTGCCTATAATATCGCAGGCATTTGGCCTGATTGCATTTAAATGCTTTGGCGAGTAACTGCCGGATCCTGCCTGGCAGGTTTTTAAAAGAAATCAAAACAATGATAATAAGACAAATGCAGACTCCAAATGTCCCATCTAAGTGGCTGCCTCCCTGGCTTGGAAACTGCGGCTCACATTTGTTTGGACCTCCAAACATCTCCATCCCCTGGCAAATGGGCCATCAAAGCTGACCCTCTTCTGTGAATGAGAGACCTAAGGGCCAGTCCGTGCTCTCTTTGCATGGGAGTGAACTTCTATTGGTTTCCTGATTCCCAACGAGGCACCTCACTCTTAAGCACAAAGGCCAAAACAAATAATATCCTGAGCCGGGAGAGCCCTTACTACGCAGAGTAGACATTACTGGATGAGAAGGCACCATCGTCAGGCAGCCCATTAGATCCTATCAGGCTAACCCCGCGTTAGTACTCCAGACTTACTGGCGGCTCTGAGTGTTGCAGAGCATGCCGTAACATGCATGTAAGAACGTGCTGGGACCAGTCGTGAGAGCACCAGTCAGCCCTGGCCCGCAGCGCCACAAAGACACTGGATGGTGCTGTTGCAGCTCTGACCAGCAGTAACTGAATTTGGGGCACTGAGGCAGGGTGGGGCAGATGGGGTGGAGGGAGGGGGGCTGCAAGGCAGATTTGGTCCAGGAGGGGGCAGAGATGGCAATAGACTCCACTGCCCTGTCCTACGCCCCCTCCAGAGCCGGGAAACCCAACATGGGTCTCCTTGGATCTGCGCTCGCTCAAAGGCAGGTGCAGATTCAAGCAGATTCATTGGGGCCGCTGCAGGTCAACATTTGTTCCCTTACTGCGCGGAGACCTGTGACGGCTTCCCTGGATACAGTGGTGGCCATTTAGGCACCACTGGAATCCTGGGCACTAGGGAAGTTTAGGATTGGGCTCTGAATCAGTAGCTTATGTTCCCATGATCCTCAGTGCACCTGTTTCCTTCCCTCTTTCCATACTAGGACCCTTCTGTGGCTGCACCACTTCTCATCCATGAAGGTGAGCATCGCCCTGGGACCTTGTACTGGCTATCACCCACCCTTTGTTATCTCAGCAATAAGAAAAAAGGGGAGAGCCCAAAACAAAAGCCAGTTTTATCAAGACCCTGGTGAGCCACTGTTGACAGGACCACGTACCAGTGGGCAGATTCACACCACTGGGGACCACAAAATGAATCATAGCCCAGGCTTATTGACTGTGCCAGCTTGGTCAGCGAGCTGGGAAGATAAACTGAGGACTAATGAGAAGGTACGGACACGGGCCGTCTTTTGCACCTGCACAACTACGCCTTCTCATCACCACGCATGAAGAAACCTGATGGAGCCCTTCCATGAAGATGGAGTGGGGAACGTCTCTTTGCTCCTTCAATCCCTTTGCAAAGCAGAACTCAACAACTAACTTCTCAACGGCGACGCGATCCCACCTTACAAAAAGGTGAAGAATTTAACGAGCCCTCAAAGCCGTTCGGGTTGCAAGACGATGCTGATGATTTTCTCGCCGGAGGTGGCTGGTGTTGTTCTTTCCCAAAACAGAAGCTGAGCTGGACACTCGAAAAAGGGAACGAGGCAGCTTTAATAATTGGGGTGGGGGAGAGATGAAGGAAGAAAAAAGAACGAAAGGTGTCTCAGTTGTCTCAGCAGCTGATCAACAAAGGAGCAGTCGCGAGCTGTAACCTCTCGGAGCTGCAGTCTGGAACATGACACATGTCAGGCTATGATAAATGGTGCAGAGTGTGTGCAATTTCAAGCGCAATGCCCTTGAGATGCGCGGGACCCCAATCGCAAATGTTATTGTTAAATTAAACCTTAAAGGAAGAATTGGAAGGAGGAGGGCTGGCACAGATATATAAAGAAAGGCACAGAAGGCACCCAGCGGGTGGGGGTGGGGAGGGAGAAAGGAGGGAGGCTAAAACGTAAGGTGAAGAGCAAACATTTTGGAGGGTCCCCCCCTCCTCTAATTAAATTGACATCCCCGGAGCTCTGTAGAAGCCTCAAATCAAGGCCTCATTTACTGGCAATTTAAAAATAATTATTAACATTTAGACACGATGCTGACATTTCACCCTAGGTGAAATTCCAGCAAATTCCAAGACTCTTTCTCAGGTGAAGCACTGGAAGAATTTTGAGAAGAGCTATGGCAATTTTTAGATCTCTCTGGGAGTTTCACACCATCTGCGGACAAAGACCCCCACCCAATTTGGTTGTGATCCCTCCACACACCCGGAATAACCTGGTGCCAGTTTGGGGGCAAAGCCTTTAACTGGGCCCTGCCCTGATGGTGTTTGGGGCATCATACCCATCATCAGTCCTGAAAGTGAAGGAATCGTTCTGGTCAAGGGTATAGACCAAAGGTGCCATAGCAAACTCACAGGGCGCCCAGGATGTCCCAGTGGCCTCCTCTGACCGGCTCTCCCGTGTGCCATCATGCGGAATTGCGCAGTCTAATGTGCTTTAAGATGGTGGTTCCTGGAACCAGGAGAGGGCACTGCCACGACAGGGCTCTGTGGCCGCAGGTCACCAGGACCATGGTAAATTTAGGCACCGCTGGTGTCGACCCTTGGCCAGTGTCCAGTCTGGCCACCTTTTGAGAGACCCTTGAGAGATTGTAGCAGCTCCTTTTTAGTTATTCAGATTCTCAGTCCCCCTTGCGCAGTGTCACATGGGAGCAGTGAAGGAGCTGAGTGAGTGCAGGGGAGCAAATGCATAAGGCAACAAGTGTAAAAGAGGACAACAAATTGAGCATGACGCAGGTGGCCAAAATTGTGAAAACCTTGGTTAAGTACTAATAATACCACCATGTTATATATCACTGGAAAGGTGATCTAATGCAGAAGGCAATGAAACAAACCACATTGGCGTATCCGTACGCTATCAGACATTGTGGCCATTCAACCAGAAAATGTTTCATTTATTTGCTTAATTAAATTGAAAGGCACACCTCTCCATTTGTGTACTTCATCACTGAAAAGCAGAAGAGGAGGGGAGGGTGTCACCCAGGGACCGGCCTCCCCCCGGGACACCCCAAGGGGGGGACCCCACACTGGCTGGCAGAATGGGAGCCTGCCACCCCCACAACCGCCCCGCTGCCTCGGACTGAGGACGGGAATCCTACTTGGCCACAGGGGGCCTGGGGGGGGGGTTCAAAGAAACCTGGCCAAGCTCAGAGAAGGTACAAGCAGCCTCAGGTGACTCGCGGAGGAGAAGCGAGATCCTGCAAGGAGCCGGCCCAGTCTCACAAGAGCTGGGCCTGGCCATGAGACCAGAAGGGGAGGAGCCCAGAGAGACAGGTCTGGAGCTCATAAGGAGCTCAGGCAGCATAGGGAGAGGACGTTCCTCAGGCACGTCCCTGGGCGAAACTGTGCCCAGGACAAGCGATGTCATGATGTCACGTGACGTCATGATGTTTGGCGGGCTCGGCAGCCCAGGATGGGAGCCGCCAGCGCGCGTCCCGGCTCAGGGCGCATGGCGGCGGCTTCCTTCCCCATGCTGCCGCTGGAGCGCTTAGTTAAAGCGCCCCAGCAGCAGCCGGGGGGAGGGGGAGGAAGCCACCGCCGCACGTCCCGGCTTGGGGCACGTGGCGGCAGCTTTCTCCCCCCCCACTGCCGCTGGGGCGCTTAAAGCGTCCCAGCAGCAGCCCGGGACGGGAGCCGCCAGCGCGCGTCGCGGCTCAGGGCGCGCGGCAGCGGCTTGCTTCCCCGTGCTGCCGCTGAAGCGCTTAAAGCACCCCAGCAGCAGGCCGGACACCGCCAAGGCGCCTCGGCGCATGGGCCCCCGCAAATTTGCAGGCGGGGGCGGGGCGCCATGCCAACAGTTCCCCCCCACCTTATGGCGCCCCAGGGCTCGTGCCCTGCGGCGCCATACCCTTGCGACGCCTCTGACGTTCCTTCTGGAGCTGGAGGGCAAGTGGAGGGATGGCGCCCAGCGAGCCAGGCAGGCCGCCTGGACTTGCCCCTGACCATGACCTGACTGGGGACCATCGAGCCCCGCTCCTTGAGGGGCCCCCTGGACTGTGTCCTCGGGGGTTTCGGCCGGAGCCTCAGTTCCCATTCACCCTTGGGGTGGCAGGGACGCCCGCCCGCTGCCGCAGTATGCTGAGGCACGCCCCTGGAGGCAAGGGGCACCACCCTCAGCACCTCCGCTGCCGCAACGCCTGAACCCTCGCCGGCGAAGACCACCGAGGGTCTCGACTGCGCTCAGCCGCCGACGTTCGCTTTGAACCCCAAGGACAAAAGGGGGGCTGTGAGTGGTACAAGGCACCCTGCGGGCGCTACCCCAAACATAGGGGACTAGCCCCCATGAATGTAAAGGCTTTTACACGAATAAACCGCGTACAACGGAACCTTGCTCGCCTCCTGCCTGCTTCTTCGCGACACCCCCGGATGTGGGCCCATCATAACGTGAGTACCCCCCTCTCCCGTGGCCGCCATGGAGAACGTGACAGGGTGCCATGCTTTGTCTTAATTGTCGGCTGCAGAAGTAGCCTGTTGATCTAATGATGCTAAGTATGCCCAAGGGGGCATGGTCTTCTTTTCTGAAGTGAAAAGAAATTTCAGTTTCTTCCGCACAAGATGCAACTATGAGTACATAACCAAGCAGAACCAGCCATTCTCTGTGAAGCAAAAGAAGGAATTGTCTAAAAATTGGATTAGAAATGCATTTATTCCTACTTAGGCAGAGTTTAGGACCAATTTGTGATTCACTTATCATGACAAAAAGGAGGGAGATTCTCATGGCTATCTGAGCAATAATATGAGCGGGGTGGGAGGAGAGAGAAAGAACCCAGGAAAGAAAGCTGGTGAAAGAAACCTGGGCAGAAGCAGCTCTAAGTCCGATTACCGTCAAATCTTCTTATGGGATGCGGAAGAAGCTCTTGCCACCAATGGCGCATCATTTCATTAGCGGGATGCTTTGTAGTCAAAGCTCAGACAGATAACTTAATGCAATATTCTTTGGGGGAGGAGGAGAGAGTTTTGCCTTCATCCAGAAGCAAGATTTTAAATTTGAATTTGACTTACCACGATCGTGTGTGTGGCATTGTGCAACGCAGCAAATATGTCCGAAAGAGGCAGGATCGCTTAAGATCAACAATGTATCCAGGGCTGTGTTTATGGGTTGATATTGCTTATTGTTGTTGTCATTGTTTACCCTGTCCAAACTCATAGACAAAAGAGGACAGGTGGACATCCAGCTCTTCCAGGACTTATAGAAGTTGTTGCTTTATTTCTAGAATTTATACCCTGCCGTTCCATTTGACAAGGTTCCACGTGATATCTTCATCAGCAAGTTGGTAGAATATGGGCTAGATGAGAACACTGTTAGGTGGATTCACAACTGGTGGGCAACTGTACGCAGAGGGTGAGCGTCAATGGCTTTCCATCAGCCTGGAGGACAGTTTCAAGTTGAGCGCCCCAGGGCTCTGTCTTGGGCCTGGTTCTCTTTAACATCTTCATCGATTACTTGCATGAAGCGACACAAGGGAGACTCATCAAATTTGCAGATGACACCAAACTGGAAGGAATAGCAAACACAGCAGAAGACCGTAGAAGCCTTCAGGAAAACCTTGACAAAATGGAATACTGAGCTGAAATGAATAAGATGAGGTTCAACAGGGACAAATCCAAGGTTCTGCAAAAATAACCAAAGATGCAGGTATCGAATAGATACCTGACTTGGCAGCACAAAGTATGAGAAAGATCTTGGACCTTCAGTGGATCAGATGAACATGATTCAGCAGTGGGATGCAGCTGCCAAGATGGCTAATGCAATTTTAGCCTGCATTAATAGAACCAGAATGTCCAAGTCGCAAGAAGTTGTGGTTCCGCTTTACTCCGCATTGGTGCGACCTCACCTAGAGTACTGTGTTCAATTCTGGGCACCTCAGTTCAAAAAAGAGGCAGCCAAACTGGAGCACGTTCAGCGAAGAACAAGGAAGATGATCAGGGGGCTGGAAAACAAGTCCTATGAGGAAAGGTCTAGCCTAGATGACTTTAAAAGGGGACTGGACAGATTTCTGGAGGAAAAGTCCATCGTGGGCTATATAGGCCATGGTGGATGGTGCAAGCTCCTTACATTAATAATAGGCTACTTCAGAATGCCAGGTGCAAGGGAGTGGCAACACCTGAGTTCCCTTAGGCATCTGGTGGGCCACTGTGTGTTACAGGAAGCTGGACTAGATGGGCCTTTGGCCTGATCCACTGGGGCGCTTCTTATGTAAGGTTGAGGGAATTTGGTCTGTGTAGCCTGGAGAAGAGAAGACTGAGTGCGGATATGAGGGGATGCACTCTTCAAATACCTGTAGGAATATCATATGGAAGAAGGGACAAATTTGTTCTCACCTGCCTCTGACTAGGTCCACTGAGTACAAGCTGCAAGAGAGGAGATTCCAGTTGGACATCAGGAAGAATTTCTTGACGATAAGAGTGGTTTGACAGTGGAACAGATTGCCACTGGAGAGAGGTGATGGATTCTTCCTCATGGGAGACCCAAGCAGAGGCTTGATGGGCACTTGCTGGAGATGCTCTAGGAGAATCTCCTGCTATAGGCAGGGTTTGGACTAGATGACCACGTAGCTCACTTCCGATTCTGTGAGTCTATGATTCTTTGATCATGTGCTTCAGAACCGCTGGCACAAATGGCTCCATGCCTACCCCAGCAGCCCCTGTATGACTCACCAGAGCAGGAAAGGTGGTGGAAGGGGCAGTTCAGGGGCAGATCGGGGTGCAAATGGGCCAAACCAGGGGTGGGAAGGGGCAAGAGGAGGAGGATACTGGCAGCAGCAGCAGCTCACGCAAAAATCCTGTCCTCCATTTCCACCCTAGACTCGTCCTCAGACAAAGTCGTCCTCAACCTATCCAAGCAAAAGTGCTGGTGCAGGTCCGGTAAAACCCGCTGGAGACTAGAGAATCAACGGAGAGGGTTTAGTTCTTTTACTGGCTGCTTGGTTGCCTACCACCCCACCCCAGTACGCAGTGAGCCCTTCCTCAGAGGTGCTGCAGGCTGTGAGCTACTGGGGGGTACAAATGGGCCATTAGACTGCAATCCTATTCACTTCCCAGGGAAATAAACAGTGGTGTCATCTAAATGATTTAAGAACAGGTACTCACTTTTGATTGGCACATGTCGGGACCCGCCCACCGGAAGTGACGTCATAAGCCAGAAGTGATGTCGTGGCAGGAAGGGACATGAAAAAAGCCCTGTTTGAGGCCTCAGATGATTTTAAACTGACCTAACAGTTGCAACAGTATTCCACAGCACCCCCAGAACATGTTAAGGCGGCCTGGCATCATGTTAAACCCCCAGAGCAGCTCATTTTTCAGTGGCAAGGAAAGGAAAGGCTCCGCTCGCTGCCTGCCTGCCTGCCTGGCTCTGAGAACATGCAGGCAACTCAAGCATGCAGGAAATTCAAACGTTGCAGAGGGCGGAGTCGACGAGTGGGCGGGTGAATGGGCGGGGCCAGCGTAATCCTAGAAACCGGTACTCGCGTACCCCCGCGTACCCCCTGCATGACATCACTGGAAATAAACCAGACTTATTTCTTAATAGTAGGCAAGAAACGGATTGCACTGCAGACTATGTAGATTCTCACCTTTCTTTCAATACTGTCAGCTGCTGCTTCTTCCCCCGCCTTGAATCAGTCACATGGGCAGCCCCTGCCCAATCAGGGATCAGGGCTGGCCGTAAGCCAATGTGACCAATGTCATCACATTGGGCCCCGCACTACAGGGGCCCCCGCACCAGCAGGGCGAGCAGACTGCCGCCTGCAGCAGCTGGAATCTCTATGGGCTGTAAGTCAGTGGGGAGATCAGAGCAGCTTTATCTTCAGCCCTCCCACCTGCTCCAGCCTCCGAATGGCCCAAAATGGGCCACCTGGAAGCAGTTGGCGGTGATTTCATCGTATCACCACCGACTATTTCCGCACGACGTGCTTTCCGCGTGGCACCAACAGGGCTCTTCTTGGTGAGTGGGGGGCCCAGTGGGTATGGTGGGGGCCAGCAGGGGGGGCCCTGCAGGAATGCCCCACATTGGGCTCTGCCACGGCTAGAGCTGGCCCTGTCAGGGATGGTTTCATGGACAAAACGTAGCAGCCAACAAGACGATATCACCAGACATCAGTAAACGAGAATCCGTGATTGGGCAGCTCCCAGCACGACCCATCAGATTTCATTTCACAATGGCACTGCTAAGGGCAAGTGAGGGCAGTGGAGAGGCAGGGCAAGTGAGGACAATTCGAACGAGTAAGCAATCAGGAGCAAAAAGACCAGATGTCTATCTAAGGGGTTGTTTCAGTGATGTCGTGCAGGGGGTACGCGGGGGTACGCGAGTATCGGTTTCTAGGATTACAGCTGGCCCCGCCCATTCACCCGCCCACTTGTCGACTCCGCCCTCTGCAACGTTTGAATTTCCTGCATGTTTGAGTTGCCTGCATGTTCTCAGAGCCAGCCAGGCAGGCAGGCAGGCAGCGAGCGGAGCCTTTCCTTTCCTTGCCACTGAAAAATGAGTTGCTCTGGGGTTTTAACATGATGCCAGGCCTCCTTCACATGTTCTGGGGGTGCTGTGGAATACTGTTGCCACTGTTGGGTCAGTTTAAAATCATCTGAGGCCTCAAAAAGGGCTTTTTTCATGTCCCTTCCTGCCACGACCTCACTTCCGGCTTATGACGTCACTTCCGGTGGGCGGGTCCCGACACGTGCCAATCAAAAGTGAGTACCTGTTCTTAAATCATTTAGATGACACCACTGGGTTGTTTTCTGTAGTGCTAAACGTGTTCCTGCGTAACGAACAGTGAGCCATTTCAGCAGAGGCCCCCTTGAAAGAGCAGAGTGAGCTGGAAGTTCTCTCTGTGCTCAGCTCCGCCTTCCCCTGCCCCAGTCCCTCCTGGGCCATATTTCTTCCCTCTTTTATTTGGTTTCCTGCTATATTGGCCTTTGGAAAGCCAGGGGAGGGCAAACTCCCTTCTGCCGGCTGCTCTTCCCCTCCAAGCCTGGGAACCTCTATTGTCTTTTCCTCCATAATAAATGATAATAATTAAAGGCAAATACACAATAATTAGTCACACTAGGGTTACCCATCTGCTGTACCTGTATCACAACGCTGTGCCTTTGAAACAGATGACAAGCACCATATTGCAAAACATCCCACTAATGGATGTGGATAGAGAGCAGGGAAAGTAAAGTGGTCCTCGTCACCCCCCCTCACCCCCTCCTGAAGCACGCACGCACGCACACACGCACAAACCCAAAGAGGGAGCAAGAGCACTGCACATTTTTTTTTGAAAAGGGCACAGCATAATCGTTTCTTTTTTATATCACCCAGTGGCAGATGTGCTTCTAATCAGTCATTAGGAGACGATGAGAACATGCAGGATCTCTCTGACCTTGCTGAGTGCCTTGTGCCTCCTGCCTCGCAGTAATGAAAGTTTGCATTCTGATGGTGCTTGTGAGGGCTCGCAGCACACAGTGATCAACTAGCTCAGGATCCCTTACAACAGTCCTGCAAGGAAGACCAGTATTGTTGCAGGCTGGGAGCTGGGTGAGCTGCCAAGCACCACTGAGTGGGTTCCAGAATGTAGTGACCTTTGACCCAGGCACTGCCCAGTTCACAGCTCTTTGGACTCTATCCTGAACTCAGGGCGCAATCCTAACCTAAGCCAGCACAGTTAAGCCAGCACAGTTTGACCGGCACAAGGGACATTGTAATGTTTGGACCACTCTTGGAGTCAGAGAGGACAGCACACAGACATGCGCCATCCTCCCTGACTCCAAGAGCGGCCCAAACACACTCCACGGTGGCCCTTGTGCTGGCCAAACTGTGTTTGCCTAACTCCAGGTTAGGATTGCGTCCTCACTTATGGTTTGAGCCTCATTGAACTCAATGGGACTCACTTCTAAGCAAACATGGTTCCATAGTCATTCCTTTTCCCCAGAGAATAGCATGAACTGGGGGGAAAAACCTCAGCATCTTTTCCAAGTGCCAATTCTGAGAATTCCTTTAAACTAATGTGTTTTTGTTGCACAGGTGTGCTACCACAGCTGACAACATAAGGATATAAAAAGAGCCCCACTAGACCATCTCACCATCTAGACCATCTCACAGTGGCCCACAAGATGCCTCCAGGAGCACACAAGACAACAACATACCTGCATCCTGTTGCCATTCCCTTGCGTCTGGCATTCTGAGGCAGCCCGCTTCTAAAAACCGGGAGGTTGCACGGAGCCATCACGATCTGTAACCTGTGATGAACTTTTCCTCCCTTAATCTGTCCAATCCCCTGTGATAGGCATCTAGGCCAGGTGCCTTCACCACATCCTGTGGCAAGGAGTTCCACAGATTAATTTCACGCTGGGTAAAGAGAGAGGATGTTTTGTGAACGATTGCGGGAGCATTCCTAACCTGGAGTTAGGCCGGCACAGTTAGGCCAGCAAAGTTTGGCCGGCACAAGGGACACTGTAAAATTTGTTTGGACCACTCTCGGAGTCAGAGAGGCCAGCACACAGACATGTGTCATCCTCCCTGCCTCCGAGAGTGGTCCAAACGTGCTTTATGGTGGCCCTTGTGCTGGCCAAACTTTGCTGCCCTAACTGTGCCGGCCTAACTCCAGGTTAGGATTGCGCTCTGTAGATCTGAATACGTTAGTACTTCATCATCAGCCTTGTCAGTTTGGGAGGGGGATTCTTATTACACACGAAGCTGACCCACATAATCAAAAATGACATGAACAAATACCATTCCGTCCATTGGGGTCAGCCTGTAGTAGCACACAGTCTGCTGTGACCCACTGAGATCTCTGGGCTGGTGTGTTCTAGGTGTTCCAGATCTGGAATCTTTGGGAGGGGGGCTTTTTAAAAGTGCAGGCTCCAGATGGTATTTCCACTTGCCATCCAGCACTGACCTCAACAATTAATTATTCTGCGTTATTAGGAACACAGGAAGCTGCTGGCTACTGAGTCGGTCCATTGGTCCATGGTCAATGCTGGTAGTACAGTATTGTCAACTGTGGCACTTCAAGGTTTCAGACAGGACAACAGTGGTGTTCCTGTGGGTGGGGGGAGCACTGAGTGTTTCAGGAAGCTGAGCACCTGTGTAACGTGGTCTCCCCCACCCCTCGTCTTCAGGTCCATTCGTGGCTCAGAGAAGTGGCTTAGAACAGTGGTTCCCAAAGTGTGGGTCAGAACCCACCAGTGGGTCATGAGCAGTCGTGAAATTCAGCCGGTTCTCACCAGTTCTGCAGAACCAGTAGTTAATTTTAGGTTGGGAGAGGGAAGAAAGGCAGCGGCCGCCCTGAAGGCCTCCTGAAGGACATAGAACCGGTTGTTAATTTATTTGAATCCCACCACTGGTCATGAGCCAATTTCAGGTGGGTTGTGAAGCACCTGAGCAGCCATATTGAAAATGTGGGAAGATGGGACGCTGGGAAAGGGGGAGGGCTGTGTGGTCGCTTTGCTTGTGTCAAGGTTGTAAATAGGCTTTGTTTCCTTTCTGATTCACTTTGCTATTTAATTGGAAAGGGGCTGAGAATTAACCCAACTGATTGCTGCCTTCTCAGGAAAGCAGCAGGCTCTGGCGTCACAATGATGGCACTTCTGGTCATGACATCACTTCTGGTGAGTCCCAGACAGATTGTCTTTCTAAAAAAGGGGTCCTAGTGCTAAAAGGTTTGAGAACCACTGGCTTAGAGTCTTTGCTCTTCAAGCTGCAAATGGCTCTGGAGGCAAGGGGGGGGGACCACGTTACACAGGAGCTCAGGCTCCTGCAACACTTAGAGTCCCCTCGCTCCAGTAGGAAAGCCACTGCAGGACAAGAAATGTCTCTGCCCTACCTAGAGATTGAACCTGGGCCCTTTGGCTTGCAAAGATATAATCTTTCCCTAAGTAACAGCCTCACTTGAACGAGTACCAGAGGCGTAGCTAAAGAAGTGCAGGGGTTGCAATTGCACCAGGCAACAAGCTTTAGAGGGGCAACAAGCTGAGCCTGACACTAGTGGCCAAAATTGTGAAAACCTTGGCATGTATGAATAACACCATCATGTTATATATCATTGGAAAGGGTATTTAATGCAGAATGCATTGAAACAAACCAGAGTGCAACATCTTTTCTCTATCAAAAGTTATGGCCAAAAACCCCAGAGAAAACAAAAATACAACTGTGATATCTCTTCCTGTTGTGATGTCCCTTCCAGGGCATCATTTTGCCCTCTGCACTAGGCTACACTTTCAAAGGCTATGCCCCTGATTACTATTACCTCCATACTGCAGATGGGGAAAACTGAGGCAGAGGCTTGCCTAAGGCCACTGGTGTGTTCACGGCAGAGGATTTTGAGCTGACTACTGGAGCCATTGCAGCTCACCAGCTCTATTACTGGTGCTCATTGGCGAGGGGAGAGGTTTTGTATAACATTTTCCCCACGCTGTTGATTTTGCTTCTTTGTTTCTCTCTTCCAGCACAGAGTTTCCAGTGATGACTTTTCGCAGGCCTCCTGGAAGCTGTTCATTGTTCTGTCGAGGCCATAATTAAAGGTCACATCCAGGCACAATTGGACATATTTAATCTTGCAGGTAATTATTACACGAGGACTGTGATGGTCTACATCCTGGAACACTTGCACGCACGCACACACACACACACACAAACACTCAATCACACACACACACACACACACACACACACACACACACACGCTCTACAGTGCCCTGAAAGGAAACAGATACTCCTCCTCTCTCTTCGTTTATTCAAGTGATGGGTTTGCCCTCTAACCTGCCGACAATAATATTAGGTTTGTTCTTCTAATCTAGTCCATGGGAGAACTGGGGAACAAAGAATGCTCCAATGGCAAACTGGATTAGGTCTGACATTGGTCTCTTATGGCCCAATCCTGTCCATTAGATATGCATATCGATGTCATACAGATATGTCAACTTCAGGTGAGCTTATGGTCCACTGGCGCATCTTGTGGGCAACCCCCACAGCAGTTGCAGAGAGCTGCCGTTCAGCATTGGCAGAAATCCGTAGACTGGCCGTCAGCCGGAGTCAGCTGGCTGTGGGAGTGGGTCAGGCAGGGAGTTGGGGCTGTTCGAGGGCCAGGCAAGGATGCATCTCAGAAGCATTGCCACCCGCTGGATCCTATCCTCCCATCCTGGTCCCGACCTGCCCCCAGAGCTGGCCTAGATCTGAGGAGTCCCACAGAGGACAAGGCACCTGTCAGAGAGGCAATCCAAAATTTCCTTCACTTGCTGCTCCCACCCTGCCCGGTCCCCAGCTGGCCCGCAGGATGCAGCGGCCACGGTGTCAGCACAACAGCACCATGTGGGCTGGACAAGGATAGGGTTGAGCCCTCAGTGCTTCCCTTTGGGAGTTCGGTGCTCCTGGTGGACTGGCCCAGAAATGTCAAACCAAAGTCAGAAATAGCTTGGTTTATTTTCTGACTCAGTCCAGCTTGGGATAGACCCCCAAATGCTGCTGAACTATCTCCTTCCTCCAACCCTCCCCCTAAAATCTCTCTCCTAAAAAGCTCCATTTCTATTTCCTTTGGTTTCAGCCAATCTGGGAGGCTTTTAAACCGTTTAACCCATTAAATGGGTTAAAATGGGGAGGAACGGCTGTGACCAAGCGAGCGTGGGTGGGCAGAGAGGACCTTGGCAACTGGGGTGGAGTAAACCAGGCCTTCCTCTCTCCTCAATTCTTTGAGATGAGCAGCACAAGGTCTCCAAGCTCACATCCAGCTCCGAAGCGGACCATCTTCTGGGGCACTCGTAGTCCTTACCTTGGCTAAATTCTAGGAATGTACCAAACTCCGGAGCATGTTCGCTAGTCTGCTCCTGTGGCATAGCTGTGGGTGCCAGGGGGGGCTACAGGGTTCTGGGCCAGCACACAGACATGCGCCACCCTCCCTGAGTGCTCCAGGAGGGCTCCAAACGCCCTTTACGGTGGTCCTTCTGCTGGCCAAACTGGCTGGTCTAACTCTGCTAGCCTGACTCCAGGTGAGGATTGCGCCCTCAATTACTACAATTCCCACCATCCTTGTTGTACTGTTGGCCCTTGCACCAGGGGGGGCACCAGCCTCCCTGATGTGCTTCTCAATGTGCTTCAGCGGGCGCAGAACATGGTCCTCCAGGAAGCCTCGTGGTCCAAATTGGGGGCGTGCAGCCTGGAGACGAGGCCTTCAATGCAGCCTAACAGCAGCATCCCAGTCCTGCCCCCCCTCCCTAGGCCGGCACGCCCAATTGTTCCCTATTGGGCCCCCTGCCTAAGGTTAATCTGCTCTAGTCTTATATGCAATTTTGTGTTAAAAATGTGCTTAGATCTATTTGGGCCATTAACACACCTGCATTTCTAAGTGCACATTTTGATTGCTTTCCATTCTAGCATTGTGCTATAAAGCAGTGTTATTCAAACTGTGGGTTGGGACCCACTTGGTGGGTCGCAACCTGGCGTCAGGTGGGTCTCAGAAAGCTAGGAGCAGCGATCTTGGAAACTGCAGACCTTGCCCTGGTTATATTCCTTTTGTGAGTGTTAACAGTTTGAATTTTCAAGTGAGGGGTTTTAATAAATTTTGTTTTCCGCTCAGTGCTTTTGCATCATCTTTTGTCCTCATCTTGCTTTCTGCCAGGGATGTTTCACGGTTGCACAATCGCTGCAGTCCAAGAAGGCCAGTTTACATTTCAGGAGTGTCATTTTATTACGTTCCAATGACAGCACTTCCTGCTTGATGATGTTGTGGCAGACAGTGACATCACTTCCAGGTTAATGGCATCACTTCTGGTGGGTCCTGACACGAGTGCCATTCTAAAAAGTGGGTCCCGGTCTAAAAAGTTTGAATGCCACTGCTAATAAGTCTGTAAGATATCTGCTTTCTTTCTCTAAGATTCTGCAGACCTGTTTATACTTCTCTGGGTTCACGGATGCTGCCACCAGAGTTCAGCATTCCAACAGCCAGGCCAACCAAACCATTCGCCAGCAGGCCGAGATCAGGAGAGTGCAGACCAGGCCCCAGCTGCTGGGATAAGTGCACTGACGTTGTCCTCCAGGGAAGTCATTTTGTCAGTGCGCAGAACCAGGATGGAATCGGTTAAGGTGAGCTCAGAGGCCAGGTGGCCTAATGGGGAGAGGTATATGATCGTCACCAGCTTCCGTTGAAGGCCCCAGAACCTTGTTCGCCACTGCTGTGAGGGAGAAGGAAGGAAGGAATCAGGGACCAGCCCAGTTCCTTCAAGGCTTCTGCCCGGTTCTGCTGAGCTCTCTGCACTGGGCCACCTCACAGTGTGGAAATCATTTTAAGCCAGGGCCACTGCTGGTGGGGAGAGGGGATCGTGTGGCCTGGCCTGGAGGCCACCGGACAGCAACCGGCGACGGCACAAACCTCGCAAGAGAAGAAACTTCAGCTCCAGCATCACCTTCCTTCATCTGCTCAGAGCCTGTCACTGCCGCGGTTGCCATGGTGACGCAGGGTTGACCTCTCACTTTTTACTCTTCCAGGAGCTGAAAAGGTACGAAGAAGAGGAAGAGGAAGAAACCATTCTGGCTGCGCATGGGAAAAATCTCCTTCCTTCCCTCAGAAGATGCTGCGTTGCTCCAGAGAAGGAGCAAATGCCACCGCTGTGGCTTGTGACGGCAAGGGGGGGGGGTAAAGACCTGGGGCCGTGGAAGGAAACCGAGGGAGACTGTCAGGGCTGGGGGAATTTTTGATTTCCTGGACCAGCTGGCAGGATTCTCCTCGGGAGGTGCGTGTGGTCAGGGGAGGCAGGAAGAGCAGAGCCTCCCCTCTCCTACCAGCTCAGCCTCCCCGTGACTGTGCGTGGGCTCCACCCGGTTTCTGAGGAGTCGCATCGTCACAGTGGAGTTTGAGCTGACACTGCCACAGGTGTCGCTTCCCCGAGAGATTCTTGGACACTGCCCGAGTCCCTCCAAGAGAGCAAAGCTGCAGCAGCAAGCGCTCAGCCTCCACTGGGACTTCTGGGTAGCCCCCAGAATGCCTTGCATTGTGGCATCGCTTGGGAGCTCCATGCCCTGTGCCTTCCCATCCTTGGACCTCCATATCACTAACCCGATGCAAATGCCTGCTAGTGGAGTAGGAACCAGAGGCAGATCTAAGGGAGGGCAAAGCTCTAAGTTTTGCAAGAAGCTTTACCTTGCAGTGGAAATCACTCCTCTCCTGCACCGTTTTAGCCAATCCTCACAGGGAAAAGCAACATCTCGGCGTTGCTTACTGGCTACAGCAGCAAGGGAGAGGAGGGAGTTACAGGACAGGGTAAGGCTTCTTGCAACACTTAGAGCTTTGCCCTCCCTGTAGATCCACCTCTGGTAGGAACAAGCAAGCACTGGGGCACACTTGCTCAACCCACAAATTTGATTTCAGGGCCAAAACTGAGCTCACACTCCTTGCATACCCAAACAGTATCTTGGCATTGCCCCAAGCTTTCTCCATTCCAGCAGTCTAACTGAGTACCTAGGGGTAGAGGGGGGGGCATTTCTGCCGTTAGCTGGTCAGAACCAGAAATCCTTGCCCACTTGCCACATACCTCCCACAGAGCTACCAGAAGACCTGGTCAGTTTTCTGCCTGTCCTTCTCCCGGAAGACATGGTGTACATTGTGTGGCATAGATAGCGCCTGCAAACTTCTTCCTCTTTGTTGGAGCCATTGTCTGCTCCCCCAGGATGATACTGTTGACATCAGCAACCAAAGCTGTCAATGCAGCATCTCGCAACTTCCATATTGCGTGATTATCTCGTTTCCCCTGTCATGTATTCCTACACATTTCAGGGGAGGGGGAGTGATTGCAGTATTTATTTATTTTTCATATGCTTTCTGTACGTTCACAAGCAAAAACAAAATCACACCACAAACACACTAATTGCAAAGAACAACAAAACCCTCATCTGGAGTTGAACCAGAGGAGCCAAGCAAGCACACGCAAAAGTTTTTCAAGGTAATGAAAGAATCTAGAAAAGTGTGATTTGCATCAAAGACAGAACATTCTTCTTGGGAAAGTTTTAACCCATGAAAACATTTTGCTTCTCTTTTTTGTTCTGCTTTTTTTCCCCCAGTCCCCTTTGGTGCTTGTAAAGCAAAGCATCTTCGAAGCTCAGTTAATTCCTGCCGTTTTTGAATTTTTTCAAGAAATTTTAACAGATCCGTTTCCCTCCCTCCCTCACATACAAATGTTTTGAGCAATAGGTTCCATATGGAAATACTTTATTCAAGGCAAATCCCGCTCTGCCGTGTAACCTAACTGCCCTCTACTGGAAATAAAAAGGTAAGGCAGTTTTAGTGTTGTGCAATATTAGAATGAAAATTTGGAGAAATGCTTGTATTGGGTTTATTTTTAAATCTGCCGGGGGTGGTGTGCCTGTCATAACAGTGGCCCTTTGGTTCATTTGATCCTTGCAGGTGAAATTGTGTTCACGAATGAAAACGACATTTTGCTCCTCTCAGCAAAGCTGCCCAAATGCTCCGTGCACTCTTCAAGAAGCAGAACTTTTTCCTGGCTAGTCTATTTTTAACAGCATTTAGGGAAAGGAAAACGATCACCAGCCAAACAAGAAATATATTACGCTAAGAGTAATCAGTTTTATGGTGGCATTTAGATGCTGGAGACAGCTGGGCTTTCTTCCCAAAACAAACGGCCAATCAGTGACACCCTTTAGTGTGCAGTTTCTCGGAACTTCAACAACAGAAGGTATTTGCTTCTTGTGCCGCTTTCCAAAATAAATAAATAAATAGCTGAATGACATATTCCAAGCTCAAGCAGGAGACTAGATGAAGGCCCACACAGGAAGTAGCACATCAGGGGACTTTGCAGCGGGAAATATCTCAGCCAAACCGGGCCCGACACGGCGCTGGCTGTAGCTCAAAAGGTAAAGCACCTGCTTCACAGGCATGCAAGAGGTGCAGGGGATCATGCCCCCACATCTGCATGTACAGTTGAGTAAGAACCCCACCCAGCGGCGTCATGCAGCCGGAACGCTGGGCGGGAGGAACGGGTGAGCGGCAGCCCGCAGGGGCAGGGAAGATGGCGAAACGGAGCGGTACGCAACGGGCGGGCTGCCGCTCACCCGTTCCTCCCGCCCAGCGTTCCGGCTGCATGATGCCGCTGACCCCACCCCAGCCCAGTCCAGGCAGGCCATAGTGGACAAACAGACCAAGGTCGCAATGCAGGGCACCTTCAATGCCACACATTGCTGGCCTGGGTGCCAAAGGCATGGGAATGAATCTGGGGGGAGCAGCCCCCAAAGGGACCACCTGGCCAACTTAGGGAATGCGGGTACAGCTCCTCCTTCAGCCACAAATTTCTTACATGCATGTGTGTGCGTGTGTGTAATTTATGTGTGTTGCCGTCGCTGCATGGAGTGGCTCCAGCGGCAAGCGGAAGGGGCTGCTTTCAGGGCACGTCACAGTGCCTGAAGTACGTACCGCACCACCACCACCCCTTAGCTTTGCTACCGTGTGGCACCGTGTGGTTCGTTGTGGCCTGACAGCACATCACCTGCTCCTGTTCGCTGGAGTCCAAGCGGACAGGCAACCCAACCGAGCCAGGGCACTGGCTGAGCCTCAGGTGATGGAGAAGTGACCCACCAGCAGCACATCCCACTGCTCTCCCCAGCACGGAGCTCAAAGGGGCACGTGGCCTTCCAGGCGGTCACAGGCAGAGTGGCAGGACTGTGGCATCTCGCACAATTGCGTGCCTATCAAATGTATCCTGGTGTTGGACATTTGTGTTCCTTCTTTTTGTGTCCTGGACATTTGTGCCCCAAGATACGTACATTTATATCTACTTATTTTTTTATTATTGCAAAGGTAGGGTTAGGGTAAGAGGCTTGGGATAAGAAGAGCCCTGCTGGATCAGGCTAAAGGCCCATCTAGTCCAGCTTCCTGTATCTCACAGTGGCCCACCAGATGCCTCAGGGAGCATACGAGATAACAAGAAGCCAGCATCCTGCTACCACTCCCTTGCACCTGGCATTCTGAGGTAAATTCTGAGGTAAACACACTGGTGGCCAGTCAAGATTCTCCACAGCATTCCTCTTTGACAGCCACCACAACCAGATGCTCCTCTTCAGACATGGACTCATAGGAACAGCCCCACTGGATCCGGCCAAGGCTCAACTAGTCCAGCTTCCTATAACTCATAGTGGCCCACCAGATGCTTCAGGGAGCGCACAAGACAACAAGATGTCTGCATTCTGTGGCCACTCCCTTGCACTTGGCATTCTGAGGTAAATTCTGAGGTAAACACACTGGTCAAGATTCTCCACAGCATTTCTCTTTGACAGCCACCACAACCAGATGCTCCTCTTCAGACATGGACTCGTAGGAACAAAGGAACAGCCCCACAGCAGCTCCCCCAAGTTTCATGCAAGTGTCTTTTCTCTGGAACTGGGACCTACTGCATGCAAAGTGGGATTCTGCTCTCCATGAGCTCTATTCTCCCCTTCAAGAATGTCCTCAGCAACATCATCCCAGCAGATACAATCACAGAAGCAGAAGGAAACAGTCGGAAATACATACATGAATTCATGTGCCTTTTCGTGACCCAGAAACTCTTTAATTATTGAGCTGGTGATCCTCTGGGGACAAAATCTGGCCAGGCTTGGCTCTGGATTCTGTGGCTTGTGGATGTGCAATTGGCTGGGACCCAGAAGGCGCCTTCTCTGGGGCCTCCCCTGTTTCCAGGTTCAGCTGCAATAGGCAATAACCTCTGAAGCCCTCTTGCCTTGAGCACTGCCTCTGTCGATTGCAACTTACCCACGACTGACGTTCAGGGTCGTAGATGCTGCTATCTGGCCCACCACTAACTCAGATGCAGAGCGCAATCCTGACCTGGAGTGAGGCCGGCACAGATAGGCCAGCAAAGTTCAGCCAGCACAAGGGCTATCGTAAAGCACGTTTGGACCACTCTCAGAGTCAGGGAGCATGGCCAACCTCTGTGTGCTGGCCTCTCTGACTCCAAGACGGGTCCAAACGTGCTTTACAGTGTCCCTTGTGCTGGCCAAACTTTGCAAGCGTAACGGTGCCGGCCTCACTCCAGGTCAGGATTGTGCCCGCAATCAGAGCCTATTGCATGGTGGCACCACACAACTATGGAGTTCCCTCCCTGGGGAGATCTGTGAAATCCCAACGCTTTCTGCTCTTACAAGGCTTTTCAGTAGGTTCTTATTCCATAAAACCCTTTATAATCAATTTTGCAATAATCAATTCTGGCTATACTGTATTTTGTTTTGGTACTGCATTATATTATTCCACTTGTAAATTTGTTTTGAACTTACAGGACCCCCCCCTCACTCACACACACACACACACACACACACACACACACACACACACACACAC
>JAJKFI010034814.1:0-31152 GCA_029204185.1 Lerista edwardsae | reverse complement strand
AAATAAGCAATCAGGTTTTCAAGCAAAGGAGGATGTTCCTATTTAAATATATAGAACAGGATTTCCAGAGGGTTCTTAGCAGCGGTGTCATGCAGCCGGAACGCTGGGCAGGAGGAACGGGTGAGTGGAAGCACTCAGGAGGAGAGAACACTCTGGCCCTTTCCACATACAGTCTTGTGAGGCCTTATCCACACGTACAGGAGATGGAGGTGGCCGGCTGGGCTGAACGAGTTTAGACTGCGTGGGAGGGTTTTTATACCTGAATGCTCCCCTACACAAACATCTCCTGCAAGGGGAAATCTATCCCCTCATTCATTAAGGTCTGGCCTAATTTGCTTCTAGTTTTCTGCTTGCAAGGGATTTTTTTTTTAAATAGGGGGCATTTAAAATGGCACTTCCATTTCAATCAGAAGTGGTATGATCCTTTCCACCACTTTAAAACGTAACCACCTCATTTCTTGAGTTTCAGGTTCTTGAGTTTTCAGAATCTATGGAGGGATTCTGAGCAGAACTTCTTCATTCTACTTCAAAGCAGACGGGGGGGGGTACAGAGGGCGATGTACCCTCTGAATGGTTCCAAGCCATTGAAGACCTTAACGCTGAAAAACAGCACGTCAAATTCCGTCTGGAAACACAGTGCTCATTCATGCATGCATCAAAGGACATAAGAAGATCCCCGCTGGATCAGGCCTACGTAGCCCAGATGCCTTTATCTCACAGTGGCAAGAGACCTGCATCCAGTTGCCACTCCTTTGCACTTGGCATTCTGAGGTAGCCTACTTCCAAAACCGGGAGGTTGCACAGATCCATCACGGCCTGTAACCTGCGATGGACTTTTCTCTCAGCAATCTGTCCAATCTCCTTTTCAAGGCATCCCCGCCAGAAGCCATCACCACATCTTGTGGCAAGGAGTTCCACGGATTAATGACACGCTGGGTACGAAAATGTTTTCTCTTGTCTGTTCTACCTCACCCAGCGCTCAATCTTGGGGGGTATCCCCTGGTTCCAGTGTGGAGGGAGATGGACAAGCTGTGGAGCGTTTTCGCTGCTGTCCGCAGGTGCTTCAATGTCAACAGTATCACAGCGTTGCCTTTTCTGCCCTTGACCGAGGGCAGGCCACGCTCCGTGTGGCTCTCCGGCTCCTCGTTACATTTATTGCCCGTGTCTGCCAGCCCAGCCCTGAGTAGGCACAAACTCCTCAGCTCGGTGGAAAGCCGTCCCCGACAGGCCCTGTGCCCTCGACAGCAGCACATATCTATGGGGGCATTGTTCAGACTGTGTGTCTGAGTAGTGGAAACAGGCTGGACTTTTCAACGCATCCAAAATGGTCTTTTTTTCAGAGAAGCCCACCCAAACTTCAATGCAGCATTTCCCAAACTGTGGGCCAGGACCCACCAGTGGGTCACAAGGTGATTTTTGGTGGGGTCCTGAAAAGTATTTGAAACATTTTTTTAAAAAAAACTTTGTAAGTTCTGTGCCCAGTTTTCAGAAGAAAAGTGTTCATACCTCCAAATTAAAATGCTACATTTTCTGATTTTCTCTAGTAATTGGCATGAAGTAGGTTACTCGTGAACCCATTTTCAGCCTTTTGTCTGGCCTGGAAGTCCCTAACTATATGTCTTGCTCTCTAGTTCAGCCTTCTGAGTACCCTGGGAGGGTGTTGTTGTTGTTGTTGTTGTTGTTTGGAGGGGGACAGTCCTTGAATTCCATTTCTAGGGAGAGTCTAGCAAATGCATGCACACACATACCATATGTAAGATCTCCAAGGCTGTAGTAGCCTTGGGACCACAGGACCCCTATTATTAATAATTAGTAATTTATTAATCATTATTAGTATTATTAAATGAAGTTATTTCTTTCTTGATCTCTTTTTGTTTGTCTAGAGAATCAGAGCAGATTGTCATTTTCGAAAGTGCGTCCTGTGGCTGGGTTAGGAAGCGCGGCTTTAATGAACGGACACGTCACGACCGGCCAGTATCGCGCTCCCTCCCACCGGCCCCCTTGTTTAGGACTGCCCTTGAGAAGGACACCCACGGCAACGTGGCTTGTGAATGAGGGCGCACTCCTAAGGGCGCCCTGGGGCCGACGCAGCGCTGGCGCAAGAGCTGTGCCAGGCCCACACCCCAAAGCTGCCTCTGCAGAGCCAGCAGCCAAGCTCCCGCCTTCCGGCTGCCCGGCCTCGACTCCTGCTGCGCGGCATCCTCGGCTCTGTGCCTGCCAAATAGCAGATCCCAAATAGGAGACCCCAGTGGGGCGGCTGGAGCCTCCCCCGGGGCAAGGCATCTGCCTGCTCCCCACTTGCTCTGCGTATGGCGCCCAAAGACTGTGTGCCCAGTGGTGTCATCTAAATGATTTAAGAACAGGTACTCACTTTTGATTGGCACGTGTCGGGACCAGCCCACCGGAAGTGATGTCATAAGCCGGAAGTGAGGTCGTGGCAGGAAGTGACATGAAAAGAGCCCTTTTTGAGGCCTCAGATGATTTTAAACTGACCCAACAGTTGCAACAGTGTTCCACAGCCCCCCCCCCAGAACATGTTAAGGAGGCCTGGCATCATGTTAAAGTGACCCAACAGTTCCAAAACCCCAGAGCAGCTCATTTTTCAGTGGCAAGGCAAGGCAAGGCTCAGCTCGCTGCCTGCCTGGCTCTGAGAACGTGCAGGCAACTCAAACGTGCAGGAAATTCAAACATTGCAGGGGGCGGAGTCGATGAGTGGGCGGGCGAATGGGCGTGGCCAGCCGTAATCCTAGGAACTGGTACTCGCGTACCCCCGTGTACCCCCTGCATGACATCACTGTGTGTGCCCCAGAAACGTCTTATTCACCATTGGATTACCAGTTCAGGGATAAGACCCATTCATGAATTCTATCTCGGCGAAGGCACCATCTGCTGGCAATAGGTTGGGGGACACACACGGCCTTTCCCAGCCCTCTGATCCTATCCTCTCCGCTCCCCCGAGACATCATCCCTTGATTTCTCAGTCAAAACGCTGCCAATCTTTCTTTCCACCCACCCCCCTTTCACTAGCGAGCCTGGAAAGATCACAGCCTGAAGCAATATGGCTCCGGGCCAAGAGCCTGTGTGTTTCTATAGCCCTTCGGAGGATAACGTCTGTTAAACATGGTTGTGCTGCAGTGGATTGTTGCCAGAGACCCCAGCAGGAAGGCTTTGGAGAATATTAGCTGGTCTCCACAAAGCACAGCAGTGGGCTCATCTAACTGGCTTCCCATGTTCAGATCGAAGGGGGATAACGATTGCACTGGAGCTCACACATCCTGGGGCTGCTCGTAAAGCCAAGTGGGAGAGGGAGAGGGCAGCAATTTGTAAGACGCAGCTGTACAACTTCCAGCTGGCTTTCAGAAAGCCACGTTCAGGGGCAGGGGTGTGTAGTATGCGTGGGAGTCAGGTAGATCGCACCTTTCTAGTCCTTTGCCATTCATGGGAGATCTGTTTGCTCTCCACTTCCAAAAGTGTGTGTGTGTGTGTGTGTGTGTGTGTGTGTGTGAGAGAGAGAGAGAGAGAGAGAGAGAGAGAGAGAGAGAGAGAGAGAGATTCACAAGAATTCTGAAACTTGCCTATAAGCAGGAAGTACCATGACCAGCCTTAGAGCTGCACTTAAAAAGTGCAGGTGAATTAATGGACCAAACGGATCTCTATGCACACTTTAATATAAAATTCTCTGCAAGACTACAGCAGATTTAATTAGCATCTTTAGGCACAGGGTCCAGTTGCGAGCAATTGGTCCAATTGACTTAAAAGCCAGACCTGGGAGGCATAATGAACCAACCCTGCCAACTGAGGGTGCAACCCTCACCTGGAGTTTGGCCAGCATAGTTAGGCCAGCAAAGTTTGGCTGGAAGAAGGGACACCATAAAGTATGTTTGGACCACTCTGGGAGTCAGAGAGGCCAGCACACAGACATAAGCCATCCTCTTGGACTCTGAGAGTGGTCCAAACATGCATTATGGTGGCCCTTCTTCCAGCCAAACTTTGCTGACCTAACTGTGCTGGCCTAACTCTAGGTGAGGATTGCGCCCTGAATCACTTAAACTAATTTCCCCTCCTGCACCTCCCCAAAATGCTTTAAATCTGTTCTCTGTAGTACTGCACTGATCTGCTGGTCTAAAGGGCTCTGATTCTCTGGTCTCATCCACAGCTTGACTTCCTCCCATTTAGTGGCTCAGACTCATTCTGCTTTCCCAGCAGGTCCCTGTTTAAGGGTGCAATCCTAAACTGAGTTAGGCCAGCATAAGCTAAGCCAACAAAGTTTGGCCAGCACAAGGGACACCGTAAAGTATGTCTGGACCACTCTTGGAGTCAGAGAGACCAGCACGCAGACATGCATCATCCTCCCTGACTCCGAGAGTGGTCCAAACATGCTTTACAGTGGCTCTTGTGCTGGCCAAACTTTGCTGGCTTAGCTTATGCCGGTCTAACTCCAGTTTAGGATTGCACTCTAAGAGGCAGCAGGAAATTCATTAGGAGAATTCTGGTGCTTCCCTCTTCTGGTAAACCAGGGCAGGGCTGGACTTGGGGCAGGTGACCCAGGCAGGGAGGGAGGCCAGGTTCATTATCCACAAAAGGCTTCTACAAGATTAGTAGAAGCAAATTTATTTGGATTTGCTTACAAATGATGCAAATAAATGGACTTACAGATGTCTGTCCCTAAACGACAGGGACAAACGATGCCAGCAGGCTGGACGTTCAAGTGGAACACGTGGAGGTGAAGACCACGATTCCAACCGCCTGGGGTGCAGTGTGACTCAGGGCATGTGCTGGAACAGCAAGACCAGGAGGCCTGCCCTGTACCCAGCGCAGATTGGGGGCAGGCAGGAGCCTCCCTGGAGCAAGCTGGAACAGGAACGAGCAAGTTGGAAGGGGCACGTTGATGCCCTTGCCCCGAGGCAGGTCCCAGCCGCCCCAGTGGGCTTGTTCAGAACTTGCTTGGGGCCGCGCGGCCCGGGGGTGGGAGCTTGGATATGGTCTAACGGCCACATCCCAACTCCACTCCCACCGGGGGCCGGTATGCCTCCGCCCCACCCGGCAATGCCCCCCCGCTCTCCCCTTGCTCAGAACCGCTCTTGCGAGCAGCACAGAGCAGCCTTTGGCCCGCGCCCTTGGCCGACGCAGATGCTTCCGTTGGCCCAACAGCAGCAGCAGCAGTGGTGGGATTCAGGGGGTTCGCCCAGGTTCTATAGAACCGGTTGTTAAATGGCCAGGCCCCGCCCACTCGCTTACCTTGGCTGGCTTCGGGTTTTTTTTGGCTCTGGCTATGACATCATAGAACCGGTTGTTAATTTATTTGAATCCCACCACTGAGCAGCAGCACTGGCATGAGGGTGCTGGTCAGCGCTGTTGGGCCGATGCGGGCGGCTGGCATCGGCCCACGGGCGCTGGTTGAACTGCTCCCATAGGGGCAGCCATGAGCCAATGACCAGTCGTGCATCTTCAAGGACCTCCAACGTGCAACGTGGCCTCATCTACTTCTCTTCCACACCGTCCACTGCTCCCCCGCCATACACCCTAATGTGGGTATTGTTGGGCCAGTATCACGACGCCCAGGAGTCTGGAGCCCCCCGACTACCCCCCCCCCCAGGGATCGCGGGACGATGTCCTGAAAAGTGGTCCAGAACTGTACGTTTTCCTCACATGTATGTCTATCCTTTTCACTATGAACGTTCCTTTATGAGATGTTGCAACTGAAATATGAATAGATTTCACTCTGCTCTGGTGCAGAGGAGAGCCTGGACGACCGAACCTGGCCTCCGTGCCTGCCCCTGCCCCCAGCCAGTCAGCCCAGGGCACGAGACCTCTTCTAGGCCTGCCCTGGCAGAGCTCTCGCACCACCGAGTGCATTTCTCCTTCCTGCCGCTGGCTCACCGAGTGCCACACTTTGCTTGGGAATTCCGAGCGCCTCCCCTGGAATCCATTTATTTTCTAAAGGATATAATTACCCATCCAAAAAGCGTGAATATGTTAGGAGGCATCTAAGTGGGATGGGGAGGTTGCTAGCTGGCATTTAGCAAATTAGCTTGCATGATAAACCATCCCTTCAGTATGTTTAGCTGAGGGAAAACAAAAGGCTGAGTGGAAGGCCTCCCTCCTTCGCCAGAGGATTTAATGCGAGCCAATTTGCCAGAAGGACGAGCGGCGACGGCTTCCCCTTCAAAGTGGGCAGCGCAACCCAACACCAGTCGGAGTTAAGTTCTGTTTCTCGCACTCACATTAATTATGGAGCAGCTTGTTTCTGTGCAAAGACAGGCACATCTGGGCTGGAGGGTGAGGGGGGGGGTGGAGGGGGGGGTCATGCAGAAATTGTCTTGCAAGGACTCCCGTGAAATTTCCATAGCATTCCCCCCATGACACTGATGTGTGAAAATTGACATGAAGATCTGAAAATTGGGACGGAGGGAGCCCAAGCATAAAATAACTTCAATTTTGCGCTCCCTTTACCTCTCCAAGGAATAGCGCGGAGGACTGACCAACACACAGCAAACAAGCCAAAGCGGGAGAGGGAGAGGGAGAAGGGGAAAAAACTCCAGGAGAAGGATAAGAGTTATTAAACAGAGAACACACTCCTCACTCACAGAGAGAAAGGATGATCAATGGATTTAGTCACCGGGAAATTCAAGCAGAAAATTGCCGCTGTTTTTTATCAGAGAGGCAGAAAGTTTAACCGAAGAAGAATTATCCTTGTAGGTTCTCAAAGCAAGATGCAAAAACAAGCCAAAATCTGGAGAAGAACCTTCCTTTTCTAAATAACCAAGGAAAAAAGTAGACACTTTTGGAATCAGCACTGATGCGCATTCGAGACCGGCTATGTTCCTGGCTGGCCCAAGAGCAGCTGGCCCCCGAGGTGGTGTGTCAGATAAATGCTGTTCTCCTTTACCTGGTTCCTCCTCTTCCTTTTCCAATCCAGGAAGTAAGGCACAGTGGGGGCAGGTGGAGGTGGGCACTCCCCACCAATCTGCTGCCCAGGTGGGCTCGCCCAGGTGTATTTATTTGGAGAAATCATTTATGCACACCCAAAGCTGGTTGTGTTGGAGGGCCAGAGATGAGAGGACTTCAGAATTGCAGGATCTCCTTGTTTCATCATTAGAATCCTGACAGCCACCTGCTGAAGTGAGGTGTGAGTGCGAAGGCAGGTGAAAAATGGTGGCCCTGATGGGCAGTGCCAACCACCGACTAAGCTCCCTGACCCATAGCTGGAACGGCATATATGTGTCCAAATCGATATGCCGCAGCTCCACAATTCAAACCCAAAACTCTAAAATTGGAGAACAAAAACCTGTCCCAGGGCAATTCATGCTCCTTTTGCACAGGGGAGGAATGCTCAGGCCTTGGTGGAAGCAATGACCATGGGCCAGTTGTGGAAGAGGACATTTTTTGGGTGTGCAGTTTACTTGCTGCTGCTAAAGTATTTGTTAGTTTTTAGTGAGAAAACTAGTTGGGCAGCCCAATCCTGAGCTGACTGGCCACCTGAGCAAGCAGTGGTAGCCAGGTGGCTATCGCTGCATCCCTATGGCAGCCAGGCAGCCGCAGGAGGCTCCGTGGGAGAAGAGGATGTCCGTTCCCTTTCCCAGCAGTAAGGGTACGGACAGGTGAGGGGTCTACTCACCTCTGCCCTGGTTATTTAGCCAGAGCAGAGATCAAGGCCTCCGTGTAGGGCTGTGTGGCCCTATACGGAGGACGGGATCAGCGGCGGACATTGAGGCTGGTCACGCCCCTCCCCCGCTCCGCCATTGGGAGCCATGTTTTCAAGCACTAACCAGATTATCTGATGGTGACAGGATGAGAACAAGAGAATCCCTGTTTCATCTCAAGGGTTGGCGAGAGTCAAATAGGAAGAACAGTCCTTTCTATGTTGTGGTCCCAAGAACTTAGTCGTGAGAGTTGTGTTCCACCTAAAAGTAGACCAGTACCAAGGTTGCCTTGACTCTGTGCCCACTGTAGACTTGGCAATAGTAATGCACACACACACACACACACACACACACACACACACACACCTCCCTCGGGATCCCTTTCCCCTTCTTGGATTGCCTTTTGTGGGGCATTTGGGTGGCTGATATAATCACTGCAACGATGACCTACGAGGCAGAGGGTGGGGCTGTGTCGTGGGTCTACTTGGTTAGGAAGCGAGCGAGCAACTTAATGCTGAAAGACAGCTGTGGCGGCTCTCTCTTCCTCAAGGGCATCTTGGCACCAGTATGGGCCGCTGCCCACATGGCAAGCTGCAGCAGCAAATGCCGAGGACAGGACGGACGGACGGACGGGCATCCACACGGTTCCCTCCTCTGCACCTGTGGGCTGCAAATAAAAGGACCACGACACAGAGGACCGGATCCCAGAGATGAGATAAATAAAATGAGGCCGTGGCATCCCTTCCGATTCCATGGCCCCGCTTCAGAAGTGGGGCCCGGGGCAAAATGCAGACAGGGCAACACCCCGTAGGCACAGTCCCTCCCAGTTGCCGTCAGAGCCATTCTGGCAGTGACAGCAACACGCAGGCTCTTGAGGGAGCAAGTGGCATCTCCTGCGTGTTGCCTTTGCTGCCCGGATGGGTGCCGATGGCGAAGGGGAGGGGCAGCTTACACAGCGCATTGTGGCACTGTAACACTTTCCGCCTTGTCCCTCCCTCTAGCTAAAAACTGCCCCATTTGCCGGGCTGGGGTGAAACTCATCGGCGCTTCTCCCACCTCCTCTCGGACGGCCGCCTCCCGTGTCAGAACTTCTGTGACCCAAACCGAAAATGCCTCCAGCCGTGGTCCTCAGTTCCTGCTCTGGGTTTTCCATGCAGCTGTAATACAGCAAGGGGGGGGGGGACTCCTACATCCTTCCACGCTACCCCATACGCGCTCCTCCCCCCTCGTCCCTGCACGCTCGCTTCCCCCTTCTGCTCGAAACCATTTGTGTGTGATGCCTCTTCCCCTGGTCTGCTTTCCTTCTGGGTGATTGCCCGGCCCATTTCGCCCCCTCCGCACTGTCACTGGGACGTAGCTGAGAGCTCTTCTCTTCCCTTTGTTGCTGTGCTCGCTTCTCCCCCCGCCCCCTTCTAATCCCAACCCAAGGTGAGACGAACGGAGCGGCGGCGGTGATGAAGCTTTCAGGACGTTAGAAAGTAAACTGCTGGAAGAGGTCAGCCAGACCACAAGCCAATAAAACGCAGGGAGGATGTCGGAGGCAGGGGAACGAAGCAGTTGGGAATGAGGTGAAATCGGCGGGTCAAACAAATGGAAAGAGGCACCTCCAGTGCACCTGGTAGGAAAGTTGACCGGACCACCGTCCTGGTGGCAGCAGCCCGGCCGCTCGCTACAAGCCACGACTAACAGCTTTACACCAGCCTTCGACTGCGTCTGCAGCTGGCCGGCTGGGCTTCCTGGGCGGTGCCACGAAAGATCAGTCTCCTGGGCTCCTTTGCTTACAGAAGTGAGGTTGGCGTGTGGACCAGGGCGGAGCCTTTTTGGTGGTGGCCTGGAGACCTGCCCCCTCGCGAGCTGCAGCCACCGCCAAAAAGCCCCTCACCACTGAGCATTGCAGTTCAAGAAATGAAAGCTACCAACCATTGCTGAGAGAGAGACTCCTGGGGGCGAGCAAGTCATTTTGGAAGACAGCCGAGTGACAGGCAAGAATCAGGCTGGCTGAAAGGAGCCACACAGCAGGCAACGCAAAGACTAGTTGTGTTGTGGCACAGAAGGCGAACCTGTGCTTCCTGGGTGGAGGGGAGGACAAGGAACTTGTCTTCCCAACAGTGGTGGGCAGAGGCGTCACAAGGGTATGGCACCCCAGGGCACGGGCCCTGGGGCACTATAAGGTGGGGGGCGCCGTTGGCATGGCGCCCCGCCCCCCCCCCCCAAATTGCAGGCCCCCCCCCCCCCAGGCGTTAAGCGCTCCAGTGGCAGCGTGGGGAAGGAAGCTGCCACCGCGCACTGCTGAGCCCGCCAAACGTCATGACGTCACGTGACATCATGACGTCGCGTGCCCTGGGCACGGTTTCGCCCAGGTATGCGCCTGGTGGTGGGCCTAGGTGGCTCCTTCCTGTCCCTTGCCACTCTGGGCCAGGAGAATTCTGGCCTGTTGTCCGTGTCGCAGCTTGAACCACCTGCAGTTCCCTCCCCTGACCAGCGGTGGCGCACAGTGAATTCGCCACCACAAGACGCAAGATGGCTGCTGATTTAGACAGCTTTGAAAGAGGCGTAGAGAAAACACATGGAGGAAGAAGACGAGGTCTGTCAACTCTGTTTCTCTGTCATGTTGGCTCGACGGAGCTTCCATAATCGGGAGCTGTGTGGCTCTGAATACTAGTTTCTAGAGAGCAACAGTGGGAGAGGGTCATTGCCTTCCAGCCCACCTTGTGGTCCTCCTGAAGGCATCTGGTTCTCGGTCTGATCCAGTAACAGGGCTCTTCTGATGGGAGCCAATACACCTGACTCCCAAGTCAAATGCCACAATACCTGATACGGTCACACCACCGTTAGCACATAACTCACTGACTGGTAGGTAGAGTAGCCTGGAGCGGCAGTGGCCTTATTCTCTAAGGACAGCACCACCCCAGGGTGGGCACAGCAGTGTTCTGGCAACGGTGGTCATTTCCTCCCCAGCCCTCATTGTCCCATTGTGTCTCCATCAGCAGTTGGCACCTCACGCCAAGGCGCAGCCGCTCTCCAAGGGGGGAACCGGAGAGCCTTCTCATAAACAAGCCCCGTCCATTTCCTGCATCCTGTTATAAATTGTAATCTGCGCTGTGCGTCTGCCATATACAGGTTGTTAATCTTGCCTATAATATCGCAGGCATTTGGCCTGATTGCATTTAAATGCTTTGGCGAGTAACTGCCGGATCCTGCCTGGCAGGTTTTTAAAAGAAATCAAAACAATGATAATAAGACAAATGCAGACTCCAAATGTCCCATCTAAGTGGCTGCCTCCCTGGCTTGGAAACTGCGGCTCACATTTGTTTGGACCTCCAAACATCTCCATCCCCTGGCAAATGGGCCATCAAAGCTGACCCTCTTCTGTGAATGAGAGACCTAAGGGCCAGTCCGTGCTCTCTTTGCATGGGAGTGAACTTCTATTGGTTTCCTGATTCCCAACGAGGCACCTCACTCTTAAGCACAAAGGCCAAAACAAATAATATCCTGAGCCGGGAGAGCCCTTACTACGCAGAGTAGACATTACTGGATGAGAAGGCACCATCGTCAGGCAGCCCATTAGATCCTATCAGGCTAACCCCGCGTTAGTACTCCAGACTTACTGGCGGCTCTGAGTGTTGCAGAGCATGCCGTAACATGCATGTAAGAACGTGCTGGGACCAGTCGTGAGAGCACCAGTCAGCCCTGGCCCGCAGCGCCACAAAGACACTGGATGGTGCTGTTGCAGCTCTGACCAGCAGTAACTGAATTTGGGGCACTGAGGCAGGGTGGGGCAGATGGGGTGGAGGGAGGGGGGCTGCAAGGCAGATTTGGTCCAGGAGGGGGCAGAGATGGCAATAGACTCCACTGCCCTGTCCTACGCCCCCTCCAGAGCCGGGAAACCCAACATGGGTCTCCTTGGATCTGCGCTCGCTCAAAGGCAGGTGCAGATTCAAGCAGATTCATTGGGGCCGCTGCAGGTCAACATTTGTTCCCTTACTGCGCGGAGACCTGTGACGGCTTCCCTGGATACAGTGGTGGCCATTTAGGCACCACTGGAATCCTGGGCACTAGGGAAGTTTAGGATTGGGCTCTGAATCAGTAGCTTATGTTCCCATGATCCTCAGTGCACCTGTTTCCTTCCCTCTTTCCATACTAGGACCCTTCTGTGGCTGCACCACTTCTCATCCATGAAGGTGAGCATCGCCCTGGGACCTTGTACTGGCTATCACCCACCCTTTGTTATCTCAGCAATAAGAAAAAAGGGGAGAGCCCAAAACAAAAGCCAGTTTTATCAAGACCCTGGTGAGCCACTGTTGACAGGACCACGTACCAGTGGGCAGATTCACACCACTGGGGACCACAAAATGAATCATAGCCCAGGCTTATTGACTGTGCCAGCTTGGTCAGCGAGCTGGGAAGATAAACTGAGGACTAATGAGAAGGTACGGACACGGGCCGTCTTTTGCACCTGCACAACTACGCCTTCTCATCACCACGCATGAAGAAACCTGATGGAGCCCTTCCATGAAGATGGAGTGGGGAACGTCTCTTTGCTCCTTCAATCCCTTTGCAAAGCAGAACTCAACAACTAACTTCTCAACGGCGACGCGATCCCACCTTACAAAAAGGTGAAGAATTTAACGAGCCCTCAAAGCCGTTCGGGTTGCAAGACGATGCTGATGATTTTCTCGCCGGAGGTGGCTGGTGTTGTTCTTTCCCAAAACAGAAGCTGAGCTGGACACTCGAAAAAGGGAACGAGGCAGCTTTAATAATTGGGGTGGGGGAGAGATGAAGGAAGAAAAAAGAACGAAAGGTGTCTCAGTTGTCTCAGCAGCTGATCAACAAAGGAGCAGTCGCGAGCTGTAACCTCTCGGAGCTGCAGTCTGGAACATGACACATGTCAGGCTATGATAAATGGTGCAGAGTGTGTGCAATTTCAAGCGCAATGCCCTTGAGATGCGCGGGACCCCAATCGCAAATGTTATTGTTAAATTAAACCTTAAAGGAAGAATTGGAAGGAGGAGGGCTGGCACAGATATATAAAGAAAGGCACAGAAGGCACCCAGCGGGTGGGGGTGGGGAGGGAGAAAGGAGGGAGGCTAAAACGTAAGGTGAAGAGCAAACATTTTGGAGGGTCCCCCCCTCCTCTAATTAAATTGACATCCCCGGAGCTCTGTAGAAGCCTCAAATCAAGGCCTCATTTACTGGCAATTTAAAAATAATTATTAACATTTAGACACGATGCTGACATTTCACCCTAGGTGAAATTCCAGCAAATTCCAAGACTCTTTCTCAGGTGAAGCACTGGAAGAATTTTGAGAAGAGCTATGGCAATTTTTAGATCTCTCTGGGAGTTTCACACCATCTGCGGACAAAGACCCCCACCCAATTTGGTTGTGATCCCTCCACACACCCGGAATAACCTGGTGCCAGTTTGGGGGCAAAGCCTTTAACTGGGCCCTGCCCTGATGGTGTTTGGGGCATCATACCCATCATCAGTCCTGAAAGTGAAGGAATCGTTCTGGTCAAGGGTATAGACCAAAGGTGCCATAGCAAACTCACAGGGCGCCCAGGATGTCCCAGTGGCCTCCTCTGACCGGCTCTCCCGTGTGCCATCATGCGGAATTGCGCAGTCTAATGTGCTTTAAGATGGTGGTTCCTGGAACCAGGAGAGGGCACTGCCACGACAGGGCTCTGTGGCCGCAGGTCACCAGGACCATGGTAAATTTAGGCACCGCTGGTGTCGACCCTTGGCCAGTGTCCAGTCTGGCCACCTTTTGAGAGACCCTTGAGAGATTGTAGCAGCTCCTTTTTAGTTATTCAGATTCTCAGTCCCCCTTGCGCAGTGTCACATGGGAGCAGTGAAGGAGCTGAGTGAGTGCAGGGGAGCAAATGCATAAGGCAACAAGTGTAAAAGAGGACAACAAATTGAGCATGACGCAGGTGGCCAAAATTGTGAAAACCTTGGTTAAGTACTAATAATACCACCATGTTATATATCACTGGAAAGGTGATCTAATGCAGAAGGCAATGAAACAAACCACATTGGCGTATCCGTACGCTATCAGACATTGTGGCCATTCAACCAGAAAATGTTTCATTTATTTGCTTAATTAAATTGAAAGGCACACCTCTCCATTTGTGTACTTCATCACTGAAAAGCAGAAGAGGAGGGGAGGGTGTCACCCAGGGACCGGCCTCCCCCCGGGACACCCCAAGGGGGGGGACCCCACACTGGCTGGCAGAATGGGAGCCTGCCACCCCCACAACCGCCCCGCTGCCTCGGACTGAGGACGGGAATCCTACTTGGCCACAGGGGGCCTGGGGGGGGGGTTCAAAGAAACCTGGCCAAGCTCAGAGAAGGTACAAGCAGCCTCAGGTGACTCGCGGAGGAGAAGCGAGATCCTGCAAGGAGCCGGCCCAGTCTCACAAGAGCTGGGCCTGGCCATGAGACCAGAAGGGGAGGAGCCCAGAGAGACAGGTCTGGAGCTCATAAGGAGCTCAGGCAGCATAGGGAGAGGACGTTCCTCAGGCACGTCCCTGGGCGAAACTGTGCCCAGGACAAGCGATGTCATGATGTCACGTGACGTCATGATGTTTGGCGGGCTCGGCAGCCCAGGATGGGAGCCGCCAGCGCGCGTCCCGGCTCAGGGCGCATGGCGGCGGCTTCCTTCCCCATGCTGCCGCTGGAGCGCTTAGTTAAAGCGCCCCAGCAGCAGCCGGGGGGAGGGGGAGGAAGCCACCGCCGCACGTCCCGGCTTGGGGCACGTGGCGGCAGCTTTCTCCCCCCCCACTGCCGCTGGGGCGCTTAAAGCGTCCCAGCAGCAGCCCGGGACGGGAGCCGCCAGCGCGCGTCGCGGCTCAGGGCGCGCGGCAGCGGCTTGCTTCCCCGTGCTGCCGCTGAAGCGCTTAAAGCACCCCAGCAGCAGGCCGGACACCGCCAAGGCGCCTCGGCGCATGGGCCCCCGCAAATTTGCAGGCGGGGGCGGGGCGCCATGCCAACAGTTCCCCCCCACCTTATGGCGCCCCAGGGCTCGTGCCCTGCGGCGCCATACCCTTGCGACGCCTCTGACGTTCCTTCTGGAGCTGGAGGGCAAGTGGAGGGATGGCGCCCAGCGAGCCAGGCAGGCCGCCTGGACTTGCCCCTGACCATGACCTGACTGGGGACCATCGAGCCCCGCTCCTTGAGGGGCCCCCTGGACTGTGTCCTCGGGGGTTTCGGCCGGAGCCTCAGTTCCCATTCACCCTTGGGGTGGCAGGGACGCCCGCCCGCTGCCGCAGTATGCTGAGGCACGCCCCTGGAGGCAAGGGGCACCACCCTCAGCACCTCCGCTGCCGCAACGCCTGAACCCTCGCCGGCGAAGACCACCGAGGGTCTCGACTGCGCTCAGCCGCCGACGTTCGCTTTGAACCCCAAGGACAAAAGGGGGGCTGTGAGTGGTACAAGGCACCCTGCGGGCGCTACCCCAAACATAGGGGACTAGCCCCCATGAATGTAAAGGCTTTTACACGAATAAACCGCGTACAACGGAACCTTGCTCGCCTCCTGCCTGCTTCTTCGCGACACCCCCGGATGTGGGCCCATCATAACGTGAGTACCCCCCTCTCCCGTGGCCGCCATGGAGAACGTGACAGGGTGCCATGCTTTGTCTTAATTGTCGGCTGCAGAAGTAGCCTGTTGATCTAATGATGCTAAGTATGCCCAAGGGGGCATGGTCTTCTTTTCTGAAGTGAAAAGAAATTTCAGTTTCTTCCGCACAAGATGCAACTATGAGTACATAACCAAGCAGAACCAGCCATTCTCTGTGAAGCAAAAGAAGGAATTGTCTAAAAATTGGATTAGAAATGCATTTATTCCTACTTAGGCAGAGTTTAGGACCAATTTGTGATTCACTTATCATGACAAAAAGGAGGGAGATTCTCATGGCTATCTGAGCAATAATATGAGCGGGGTGGGAGGAGAGAGAAAGAACCCAGGAAAGAAAGCTGGTGAAAGAAACCTGGGCAGAAGCAGCTCTAAGTCCGATTACCGTCAAATCTTCTTATGGGATGCGGAAGAAGCTCTTGCCACCAATGGCGCATCATTTCATTAGCGGGATGCTTTGTAGTCAAAGCTCAGACAGATAACTTAATGCAATATTCTTTGGGGGAGGAGGAGAGAGTTTTGCCTTCATCCAGAAGCAAGATTTTAAATTTGAATTTGACTTACCACGATCGTGTGTGTGGCATTGTGCAACGCAGCAAATATGTCCGAAAGAGGCAGGATCGCTTAAGATCAACAATGTATCCAGGGCTGTGTTTATGGGTTGATATTGCTTATTGTTGTTGTCATTGTTTACCCTGTCCAAACTCATAGACAAAAGAGGACAGGTGGACATCCAGCTCTTCCAGGACTTATAGAAGTTGTTGCTTTATTTCTAGAATTTATACCCTGCCGTTCCATTTGACAAGGTTCCACGTGATATCTTCATCAGCAAGTTGGTAGAATATGGGCTAGATGAGAACACTGTTAGGTGGATTCACAACTGGTGGGCAACTGTACGCAGAGGGTGAGCGTCAATGGCTTTCCATCAGCCTGGAGGACAGTTTCAAGTTGAGCGCCCCAGGGCTCTGTCTTGGGCCTGGTTCTCTTTAACATCTTCATCGATTACTTGCATGAAGCGACACAAGGGAGACTCATCAAATTTGCAGATGACACCAAACTGGAAGGAATAGCAAACACAGCAGAAGACCGTAGAAGCCTTCAGGAAAACCTTGACAAAATGGAATACTGAGCTGAAATGAATAAGATGAGGTTCAACAGGGACAAATCCAAGGTTCTGCAAAAATAACCAAAGATGCAGGTATCGAATAGATACCTGACTTGGCAGCACAAAGTATGAGAAAGATCTTGGACCTTCAGTGGATCAGATGAACATGATTCAGCAGTGGGATGCAGCTGCCAAGATGGCTAATGCAATTTTAGCCTGCATTAATAGAACCAGAATGTCCAAGTCGCAAGAAGTTGTGGTTCCGCTTTACTCCGCATTGGTGCGACCTCACCTAGAGTACTGTGTTCAATTCTGGGCACCTCAGTTCAAAAAAGAGGCAGCCAAACTGGAGCACGTTCAGCGAAGAACAAGGAAGATGATCAGGGGGCTGGAAAACAAGTCCTATGAGGAAAGGTCTAGCCTAGATGACTTTAAAAGGGGACTGGACAGATTTCTGGAGGAAAAGTCCATCGTGGGCTATATAGGCCATGGTGGATGGTGCAAGCTCCTTACATTAATAATAGGCTACTTCAGAATGCCAGGTGCAAGGGAGTGGCAACACCTGAGTTCCCTTAGGCATCTGGTGGGCCACTGTGTGTTACAGGAAGCTGGACTAGATGGGCCTTTGGCCTGATCCACTGGGGCGCTTCTTATGTAAGGTTGAGGGAATTTGGTCTGTGTAGCCTGGAGAAGAGAAGACTGAGTGCGGATATGAGGGGATGCACTCTTCAAATACCTGTAGGAATATCATATGGAAGAAGGGACAAATTTGTTCTCACCTGCCTCTGACTAGGTCCACTGAGTACAAGCTGCAAGAGAGGAGATTCCAGTTGGACATCAGGAAGAATTTCTTGACGATAAGAGTGGTTTGACAGTGGAACAGATTGCCACTGGAGAGAGGTGATGGATTCTTCCTCATGGGAGACCCAAGCAGAGGCTTGATGGGCACTTGCTGGAGATGCTCTAGGAGAATCTCCTGCTATAGGCAGGGTTTGGACTAGATGACCACGTAGCTCACTTCCGATTCTGTGAGTCTATGATTCTTTGATCATGTGCTTCAGAACCGCTGGCACAAATGGCTCCATGCCTACCCCAGCAGCCCCTGTATGACTCACCAGAGCAGGAAAGGTGGTGGAAGGGGCAGTTCAGGGGCAGATCGGGGTGCAAATGGGCCAAACCAGGGGTGGGAAGGGGCAAGAGGAGGAGGATACTGGCAGCAGCAGCAGCTCACGCAAAAATCCTGTCCTCCATTTCCACCCTAGACTCGTCCTCAGACAAAGTCGTCCTCAACCTATCCAAGCAAAAGTGCTGGTGCAGGTCCGGTAAAACCCGCTGGAGACTAGAGAATCAACGGAGAGGGTTTAGTTCTTTTACTGGCTGCTTGGTTGCCTACCACCCCACCCCAGTACGCAGTGAGCCCTTCCTCAGAGGTGCTGCAGGCTGTGAGCTACTGGGGGGTACAAATGGGCCATTAGACTGCAATCCTATTCACTTCCCAGGGAAATAAACAGTGGTGTCATCTAAATGATTTAAGAACAGGTACTCACTTTTGATTGGCACATGTCGGGACCCGCCCACCGGAAGTGACGTCATAAGCCAGAAGTGATGTCGTGGCAGGAAGGGACATGAAAAAAGCCCTGTTTGAGGCCTCAGATGATTTTAAACTGACCTAACAGTTGCAACAGTATTCCACAGCACCCCCAGAACATGTTAAGGCGGCCTGGCATCATGTTAAACCCCCAGAGCAGCTCATTTTTCAGTGGCAAGGAAAGGAAAGGCTCCGCTCGCTGCCTGCCTGCCTGCCTGGCTCTGAGAACATGCAGGCAACTCAAGCATGCAGGAAATTCAAACGTTGCAGAGGGCGGAGTCGACGAGTGGGCGGGTGAATGGGCGGGGCCAGCGTAATCCTAGAAACCGGTACTCGCGTACCCCCGCGTACCCCCTGCATGACATCACTGGAAATAAACCAGACTTATTTCTTAATAGTAGGCAAGAAACGGATTGCACTGCAGACTATGTAGATTCTCACCTTTCTTTCAATACTGTCAGCTGCTGCTTCTTCCCCCGCCTTGAATCAGTCACATGGGCAGCCCCTGCCCAATCAGGGATCAGGGCTGGCCGTAAGCCAATGTGACCAATGTCATCACATTGGGCCCCGCACTACAGGGGCCCCCGCACCAGCAGGGCGAGCAGACTGCCGCCTGCAGCAGCTGGAATCTCTATGGGCTGTAAGTCAGTGGGGAGATCAGAGCAGCTTTATCTTCAGCCCTCCCACCTGCTCCAGCCTCCGAATGGCCCAAAATGGGCCACCTGGAAGCAGTTGGCGGTGATTTCATCGTATCACCACCGACTATTTCCGCACGACGTGCTTTCCGCGTGGCACCAACAGGGCTCTTCTTGGTGAGTGGGGGGCCCAGTGGGTATGGTGGGGGCCAGCAGGGGGGGCCCTGCAGGAATGCCCCACATTGGGCTCTGCCACGGCTAGAGCTGGCCCTGTCAGGGATGGTTTCATGGACAAAACGTAGCAGCCAACAAGACGATATCACCAGACATCAGTAAACGAGAATCCGTGATTGGGCAGCTCCCAGCACGACCCATCAGATTTCATTTCACAATGGCACTGCTAAGGGCAAGTGAGGGCAGTGGAGAGGCAGGGCAAGTGAGGACAATTCGAACGAGTAAGCAATCAGGAGCAAAAAGACCAGATGTCTATCTAAGGGGTTGTTTCAGTGATGTCGTGCAGGGGGTACGCGGGGGTACGCGAGTATCGGTTTCTAGGATTACAGCTGGCCCCGCCCATTCACCCGCCCACTTGTCGACTCCGCCCTCTGCAACGTTTGAATTTCCTGCATGTTTGAGTTGCCTGCATGTTCTCAGAGCCAGCCAGGCAGGCAGGCAGGCAGCGAGCGGAGCCTTTCCTTTCCTTGCCACTGAAAAATGAGTTGCTCTGGGGTTTTAACATGATGCCAGGCCTCCTTCACATGTTCTGGGGGTGCTGTGGAATACTGTTGCCACTGTTGGGTCAGTTTAAAATCATCTGAGGCCTCAAAAAGGGCTTTTTTCATGTCCCTTCCTGCCACGACCTCACTTCCGGCTTATGACGTCACTTCCGGTGGGCGGGTCCCGACACGTGCCAATCAAAAGTGAGTACCTGTTCTTAAATCATTTAGATGACACCACTGGGTTGTTTTCTGTAGTGCTAAACGTGTTCCTGCGTAACGAACAGTGAGCCATTTCAGCAGAGGCCCCCTTGAAAGAGCAGAGTGAGCTGGAAGTTCTCTCTGTGCTCAGCTCCGCCTTCCCCTGCCCCAGTCCCTCCTGGGCCATATTTCTTCCCTCTTTTATTTGGTTTCCTGCTATATTGGCCTTTGGAAAGCCAGGGGAGGGCAAACTCCCTTCTGCCGGCTGCTCTTCCCCTCCAAGCCTGGGAACCTCTATTGTCTTTTCCTCCATAATAAATGATAATAATTAAAGGCAAATACACAATAATTAGTCACACTAGGGTTACCCATCTGCTGTACCTGTATCACAACGCTGTGCCTTTGAAACAGATGACAAGCACCATATTGCAAAACATCCCACTAATGGATGTGGATAGAGAGCAGGGAAAGTAAAGTGGTCCTCGTCACCCCCCCTCACCCCCTCCTGAAGCACGCACGCACGCACACACGCACAAACCCAAAGAGGGAGCAAGAGCACTGCACATTTTTTTTTGAAAAGGGCACAGCATAATCGTTTCTTTTTTATATCACCCAGTGGCAGATGTGCTTCTAATCAGTCATTAGGAGACGATGAGAACATGCAGGATCTCTCTGACCTTGCTGAGTGCCTTGTGCCTCCTGCCTCGCAGTAATGAAAGTTTGCATTCTGATGGTGCTTGTGAGGGCTCGCAGCACACAGTGATCAACTAGCTCAGGATCCCTTACAACAGTCCTGCAAGGAAGACCAGTATTGTTGCAGGCTGGGAGCTGGGTGAGCTGCCAAGCACCACTGAGTGGGTTCCAGAATGTAGTGACCTTTGACCCAGGCACTGCCCAGTTCACAGCTCTTTGGACTCTATCCTGAACTCAGGGCGCAATCCTAACCTAAGCCAGCACAGTTAAGCCAGCACAGTTTGACCGGCACAAGGGACATTGTAATGTTTGGACCACTCTTGGAGTCAGAGAGGACAGCACACAGACATGCGCCATCCTCCCTGACTCCAAGAGCGGCCCAAACACACTCCACGGTGGCCCTTGTGCTGGCCAAACTGTGTTTGCCTAACTCCAGGTTAGGATTGCGTCCTCACTTATGGTTTGAGCCTCATTGAACTCAATGGGACTCACTTCTAAGCAAACATGGTTCCATAGTCATTCCTTTTCCCCAGAGAATAGCATGAACTGGGGGGAAAAACCTCAGCATCTTTTCCAAGTGCCAATTCTGAGAATTCCTTTAAACTAATGTGTTTTTGTTGCACAGGTGTGCTACCACAGCTGACAACATAAGGATATAAAAAGAGCCCCACTAGACCATCTCACCATCTAGACCATCTCACAGTGGCCCACAAGATGCCTCCAGGAGCACACAAGACAACAACATACCTGCATCCTGTTGCCATTCCCTTGCGTCTGGCATTCTGAGGCAGCCCGCTTCTAAAAACCGGGAGGTTGCACGGAGCCATCACGATCTGTAACCTGTGATGAACTTTTCCTCCCTTAATCTGTCCAATCCCCTGTGATAGGCATCTAGGCCAGGTGCCTTCACCACATCCTGTGGCAAGGAGTTCCACAGATTAATTTCACGCTGGGTAAAGAGAGAGGATGTTTTGTGAACGATTGCGGGAGCATTCCTAACCTGGAGTTAGGCCGGCACAGTTAGGCCAGCAAAGTTTGGCCGGCACAAGGGACACTGTAAAATTTGTTTGGACCACTCTCGGAGTCAGAGAGGCCAGCACACAGACATGTGTCATCCTCCCTGCCTCCGAGAGTGGTCCAAACGTGCTTTATGGTGGCCCTTGTGCTGGCCAAACTTTGCTGCCCTAACTGTGCCGGCCTAACTCCAGGTTAGGATTGCGCTCTGTAGATCTGAATACGTTAGTACTTCATCATCAGCCTTGTCAGTTTGGGAGGGGGATTCTTATTACACACGAAGCTGACCCACATAATCAAAAATGACATGAACAAATACCATTCCGTCCATTGGGGTCAGCCTGTAGTAGCACACAGTCTGCTGTGACCCACTGAGATCTCTGGGCTGGTGTGTTCTAGGTGTTCCAGATCTGGAATCTTTGGGAGGGGGGCTTTTTAAAAGTGCAGGCTCCAGATGGTATTTCCACTTGCCATCCAGCACTGACCTCAACAATTAATTATTCTGCGTTATTAGGAACACAGGAAGCTGCTGGCTACTGAGTCGGTCCATTGGTCCATGGTCAATGCTGGTAGTACAGTATTGTCAACTGTGGCACTTCAAGGTTTCAGACAGGACAACAGTGGTGTTCCTGTGGGTGGGGGGAGCACTGAGTGTTTCAGGAAGCTGAGCACCTGTGTAACGTGGTCTCCCCCACCCCTCGTCTTCAGGTCCATTCGTGGCTCAGAGAAGTGGCTTAGAACAGTGGTTCCCAAAGTGTGGGTCAGAACCCACCAGTGGGTCATGAGCAGTCGTGAAATTCAGCCGGTTCTCACCAGTTCTGCAGAACCAGTAGTTAATTTTAGGTTGGGAGAGGGAAGAAAGGCAGCGGCCGCCCTGAAGGCCTCCTGAAGGACATAGAACCGGTTGTTAATTTATTTGAATCCCACCACTGGTCATGAGCCAATTTCAGGTGGGTTGTGAAGCACCTGAGCAGCCATATTGAAAATGTGGGAAGATGGGACGCTGGGAAAGGGGGAGGGCTGTGTGGTCGCTTTGCTTGTGTCAAGGTTGTAAATAGGCTTTGTTTCCTTTCTGATTCACTTTGCTATTTAATTGGAAAGGGGCTGAGAATTAACCCAACTGATTGCTGCCTTCTCAGGAAAGCAGCAGGCTCTGGCGTCACAATGATGGCACTTCTGGTCATGACATCACTTCTGGTGAGTCCCAGACAGATTGTCTTTCTAAAAAAGGGGTCCTAGTGCTAAAAGGTTTGAGAACCACTGGCTTAGAGTCTTTGCTCTTCAAGCTGCAAATGGCTCTGGAGGCAAGGGGGGGGGACCACGTTACACAGGAGCTCAGGCTCCTGCAACACTTAGAGTCCCCTCGCTCCAGTAGGAAAGCCACTGCAGGACAAGAAATGTCTCTGCCCTACCTAGAGATTGAACCTGGGCCCTTTGGCTTGCAAAGATATAATCTTTCCCTAAGTAACAGCCTCACTTGAACGAGTACCAGAGGCGTAGCTAAAGAAGTGCAGGGGTTGCAATTGCACCAGGCAACAAGCTTTAGAGGGGCAACAAGCTGAGCCTGACACTAGTGGCCAAAATTGTGAAAACCTTGGCATGTATGAATAACACCATCATGTTATATATCATTGGAAAGGGTATTTAATGCAGAATGCATTGAAACAAACCAGAGTGCAACATCTTTTCTCTATCAAAAGTTATGGCCAAAAACCCCAGAGAAAACAAAAATACAACTGTGATATCTCTTCCTGTTGTGATGTCCCTTCCAGGGCATCATTTTGCCCTCTGCACTAGGCTACACTTTCAAAGGCTATGCCCCTGATTACTATTACCTCCATACTGCAGATGGGGAAAACTGAGGCAGAGGCTTGCCTAAGGCCACTGGTGTGTTCACGGCAGAGGATTTTGAGCTGACTACTGGAGCCATTGCAGCTCACCAGCTCTATTACTGGTGCTCATTGGCGAGGGGAGAGGTTTTGTATAACATTTTCCCCACGCTGTTGATTTTGCTTCTTTGTTTCTCTCTTCCAGCACAGAGTTTCCAGTGATGACTTTTCGCAGGCCTCCTGGAAGCTGTTCATTGTTCTGTCGAGGCCATAATTAAAGGTCACATCCAGGCACAATTGGACATATTTAATCTTGCAGGTAATTATTACACGAGGACTGTGATGGTCTACATCCTGGAACACTTGCACGCACGCACACACACACACACACACAAACACTCAATCACACACACACACACACACACACACACACACACACACACGCTCTACAGTGCCCTGAAAGGAAACAGATACTCCTCCTCTCTCTTCGTTTATTCAAGTGATGGGTTTGCCCTCTAACCTGCCGACAATAATATTAGGTTTGTTCTTCTAATCTAGTCCATGGGAGAACTGGGGAACAAAGAATGCTCCAATGGCAAACTGGATTAGGTCTGACATTGGTCTCTTATGGCCCAATCCTGTCCATTAGATATGCATATCGATGTCATACAGATATGTCAACTTCAGGTGAGCTTATGGTCCACTGGCGCATCTTGTGGGCAACCCCCACAGCAGTTGCAGAGAGCTGCCGTTCAGCATTGGCAGAAATCCGTAGACTGGCCGTCAGCCGGAGTCAGCTGGCTGTGGGAGTGGGTCAGGCAGGGAGTTGGGGCTGTTCGAGGGCCAGGCAAGGATGCATCTCAGAAGCATTGCCACCCGCTGGATCCTATCCTCCCATCCTGGTCCCGACCTGCCCCCAGAGCTGGCCTAGATCTGAGGAGTCCCACAGAGGACAAGGCACCTGTCAGAGAGGCAATCCAAAATTTCCTTCACTTGCTGCTCCCACCCTGCCCGGTCCCCAGCTGGCCCGCAGGATGCAGCGGCCACGGTGTCAGCACAACAGCACCATGTGGGCTGGACAAGGATAGGGTTGAGCCCTCAGTGCTTCCCTTTGGGAGTTCGGTGCTCCTGGTGGACTGGCCCAGAAATGTCAAACCAAAGTCAGAAATAGCTTGGTTTATTTTCTGACTCAGTCCAGCTTGGGATAGACCCCCAAATGCTGCTGAACTATCTCCTTCCTCCAACCCTCCCCCTAAAATCTCTCTCCTAAAAAGCTCCATTTCTATTTCCTTTGGTTTCAGCCAATCTGGGAGGCTTTTAAACCGTTTAACCCATTAAATGGGTTAAAATGGGGAGGAACGGCTGTGACCAAGCGAGCGTGGGTGGGCAGAGAGGACCTTGGCAACTGGGGTGGAGTAAACCAGGCCTTCCTCTCTCCTCAATTCTTTGAGATGAGCAGCACAAGGTCTCCAAGCTCACATCCAGCTCCGAAGCGGACCATCTTCTGGGGCACTCGTAGTCCTTACCTTGGCTAAATTCTAGGAATGTACCAAACTCCGGAGCATGTTCGCTAGTCTGCTCCTGTGGCATAGCTGTGGGTGCCAGGGGGGGCTACAGGGTTCTGGGCCAGCACACAGACATGCGCCACCCTCCCTGAGTGCTCCAGGAGGGCTCCAAACGCCCTTTACGGTGGTCCTTCTGCTGGCCAAACTGGCTGGTCTAACTCTGCTAGCCTGACTCCAGGTGAGGATTGCGCCCTCAATTACTACAATTCCCACCATCCTTGTTGTACTGTTGGCCCTTGCACCAGGGGGGGGCACCAGCCTCCCTGATGTGCTTCTCAATGTGCTTCAGCGGGCGCAGAACATGGTCCTCCAGGAAGCCTCGTGGTCCAAATTGGGGGCGTGCAGCCTGGAGACGAGGCCTTCAATGCAGCCTAACAGCAGCATCCCAGTCCTGCCCCCCCCTCCCTAGGCCGGCACGCCCAATTGTTCCCTATTGGGCCCCCCTGCCTAAGGTTAATCTGCTCTAGTCTTATATGCAATTTTGTGTTAAAAATGTGCTTAGATCTATTTGGGCCATTAACACACCTGCATTTCTAAGTGCACATTTTGATTGCTTTCCATTCTAGCATTGTGCTATAAAGCAGTGTTATTCAAACTGTGGGTTGGGACCCACTTGGTGGGTCGCAACCTGGCGTCAGGTGGGTCTCAGAAAGCTAGGAGCAGCGATCTTGGAAACTGCAGACCTTGCCCTGGTTATATTCCTTTTGTGAGTGTTAACAGTTTGAATTTTCAAGTGAGGGGTTTTAATAAATTTTGTTTTCCGCTCAGTGCTTTTGCATCATCTTTTGTCCTCATCTTGCTTTCTGCCAGGGATGTTTCACGGTTGCACAATCGCTGCAGTCCAAGAAGGCCAGTTTACATTTCAGGAGTGTCATTTTATTACGTTCCAATGACAGCACTTCCTGCTTGATGATGTTGTGGCAGACAGTGACATCACTTCCAGGTTAATGGCATCACTTCTGGTGGGTCCTGACACGAGTGCCATTCTAAAAAGTGGGTCCCGGTCTAAAAAGTTTGAATGCCACTGCTAATAAGTCTGTAAGATATCTGCTTTCTTTCTCTAAGATTCTGCAGACCTGTTTATACTTCTCTGGGTTCACGGATGCTGCCACCAGAGTTCAGCATTCCAACAGCCAGGCCAACCAAACCATTCGCCAGCAGGCCGAGATCAGGAGAGTGCAGACCAGGCCCCAGCTGCTGGGATAAGTGCACTGACGTTGTCCTCCAGGGAAGTCATTTTGTCAGTGCGCAGAACCAGGATGGAATCGGTTAAGGTGAGCTCAGAGGCCAGGTGGCCTAATGGGGAGAGGTATATGATCGTCACCAGCTTCCGTTGAAGGCCCCAGAACCTTGTTCGCCACTGCTGTGAGGGAGAAGGAAGGAAGGAATCAGGGACCAGCCCAGTTCCTTCAAGGCTTCTGCCCGGTTCTGCTGAGCTCTCTGCACTGGGCCACCTCACAGTGTGGAAATCATTTTAAGCCAGGGCCACTGCTGGTGGGGAGAGGGGATCGTGTGGCCTGGCCTGGAGGCCACCGGACAGCAACCGGCGACGGCACAAACCTCGCAAGAGAAGAAACTTCAGCTCCAGCATCACCTTCCTTCATCTGCTCAGAGCCTGTCACTGCCGCGGTTGCCATGGTGACGCAGGGTTGACCTCTCACTTTTTACTCTTCCAGGAGCTGAAAAGGTACGAAGAAGAGGAAGAGGAAGAAACCATTCTGGCTGCGCATGGGAAAAATCTCCTTCCTTCCCTCAGAAGATGCTGCGTTGCTCCAGAGAAGGAGCAAATGCCACCGCTGTGGCTTGTGACGGCAAGGGGGGGGGGTAAAGACCTGGGGCCGTGGAAGGAAACCGAGGGAGACTGTCAGGGCTGGGGGAATTTTTGATTTCCTGGACCAGCTGGCAGGATTCTCCTCGGGAGGTGCGTGTGGTCAGGGGAGGCAGGAAGAGCAGAGCCTCCCCTCTCCTACCAGCTCAGCCTCCCCGTGACTGTGCGTGGGCTCCACCCGGTTTCTGAGGAGTCGCATCGTCACAGTGGAGTTTGAGCTGACACTGCCACAGGTGTCGCTTCCCCGAGAGATTCTTGGACACTGCCCGAGTCCCTCCAAGAGAGCAAAGCTGCAGCAGCAAGCGCTCAGCCTCCACTGGGACTTCTGGGTAGCCCCCAGAATGCCTTGCATTGTGGCATCGCTTGGGAGCTCCATGCCCTGTGCCTTCCCATCCTTGGACCTCCATATCACTAACCCGATGCAAATGCCTGCTAGTGGAGTAGGAACCAGAGGCAGATCTAAGGGAGGGCAAAGCTCTAAGTTTTGCAAGAAGCTTTACCTTGCAGTGGAAATCACTCCTCTCCTGCACCGTTTTAGCCAATCCTCACAGGGAAAAGCAACATCTCGGCGTTGCTTACTGGCTACAGCAGCAAGGGAGAGGAGGGAGTTACAGGACAGGGTAAGGCTTCTTGCAACACTTAGAGCTTTGCCCTCCCTGTAGATCCACCTCTGGTAGGAACAAGCAAGCACTGGGGCACACTTGCTCAACCCACAAATTTGATTTCAGGGCCAAAACTGAGCTCACACTCCTTGCATACCCAAACAGTATCTTGGCATTGCCCCAAGCTTTCTCCATTCCAGCAGTCTAACTGAGTACCTAGGGGTAGAGGGGGGGGGCATTTCTGCCGTTAGCTGGTCAGAACCAGAAATCCTTGCCCACTTGCCACATACCTCCCACAGAGCTACCAGAAGACCTGGTCAGTTTTCTGCCTGTCCTTCTCCCGGAAGACATGGTGTACATTGTGTGGCATAGATAGCGCCTGCAAACTTCTTCCTCTTTGTTGGAGCCATTGTCTGCTCCCCCAGGATGATACTGTTGACATCAGCAACCAAAGCTGTCAATGCAGCATCTCGCAACTTCCATATTGCGTGATTATCTCGTTTCCCCTGTCATGTATTCCTACACATTTCAGGGGAGGGGGAGTGATTGCAGTATTTATTTATTTTTCATATGCTTTCTGTACGTTCACAAGCAAAAACAAAATCACACCACAAACACACTAATTGCAAAGAACAACAAAACCCTCATCTGGAGTTGAACCAGAGGAGCCAAGCAAGCACACGCAAAAGTTTTTCAAGGTAATGAAAGAATCTAGAAAAGTGTGATTTGCATCAAAGACAGAACATTCTTCTTGGGAAAGTTTTAACCCATGAAAACATTTTGCTTCTCTTTTTTGTTCTGCTTTTTTTCCCCCAGTCCCCTTTGGTGCTTGTAAAGCAAAGCATCTTCGAAGCTCAGTTAATTCCTGCCGTTTTTGAATTTTTTCAAGAAATTTTAACAGATCCGTTTCCCTCCCTCCCTCACATACAAATGTTTTGAGCAATAGGTTCCATATGGAAATACTTTATTCAAGGCAAATCCCGCTCTGCCGTGTAACCTAACTGCCCTCTACTGGAAATAAAAAGGTAAGGCAGTTTTAGTGTTGTGCAATATTAGAATGAAAATTTGGAGAAATGCTTGTATTGGGTTTATTTTTAAATCTGCCGGGGGTGGTGTGCCTGTCATAACAGTGGCCCTTTGGTTCATTTGATCCTTGCAGGTGAAATTGTGTTCACGAATGAAAACGACATTTTGCTCCTCTCAGCAAAGCTGCCCAAATGCTCCGTGCACTCTTCAAGAAGCAGAACTTTTTCCTGGCTAGTCTATTTTTAACAGCATTTAGGGAAAGGAAAACGATCACCAGCCAAACAAGAAATATATTACGCTAAGAGTAATCAGTTTTATGGTGGCATTTAGATGCTGGAGACAGCTGGGCTTTCTTCCCAAAACAAACGGCCAATCAGTGACACCCTTTAGTGTGCAGTTTCTCGGAACTTCAACAACAGAAGGTATTTGCTTCTTGTGCCGCTTTCCAAAATAAATAAATAAATAGCTGAATGACATATTCCAAGCTCAAGCAGGAGACTAGATGAAGGCCCACACAGGAAGTAGCACATCAGGGGACTTTGCAGCGGGAAATATCTCAGCCAAACCGGGCCCGACACGGCGCTGGCTGTAGCTCAAAAGGTAAAGCACCTGCTTCACAGGCATGCAAGAGGTGCAGGGGATCATGCCCCCACATCTGCATGTACAGTTGAGTAAGAACCCCACCCAGCGGCGTCATGCAGCCGGAACGCTGGGCGGGAGGAACGGGTGAGCGGCAGCCCGCAGGGGCAGGGAAGATGGCGAAACGGAGCGGTACGCAACGGGCGGGCTGCCGCTCACCCGTTCCTCCCGCCCAGCGTTCCGGCTGCATGATGCCGCTGACCCCACCCCAGCCCAGTCCAGGCAGGCCATAGTGGACAAACAGACCAAGGTCGCAATGCAGGGCACCTTCAATGCCACACATTGCTGGCCTGGGTGCCAAAGGCATGGGAATGAATCTGGGGGGAGCAGCCCCCAAAGGGACCACCTGGCCAACTTAGGGAATGCGGGTACAGCTCCTCCTTCAGCCACAAATTTCTTACATGCATGTGTGTGCGTGTGTGTAATTTATGTGTGTTGCCGTCGCTGCATGGAGTGGCTCCAGCGGCAAGCGGAAGGGGCTGCTTTCAGGGCACGTCACAGTGCCTGAAGTACGTACCGCACCACCACCACCCCTTAGCTTTGCTACCGTGTGGCACCGTGTGGTTCGTTGTGGCCTGACAGCACATCACCTGCTCCTGTTCGCTGGAGTCCAAGCGGACAGGCAACCCAACCGAGCCAGGGCACTGGCTGAGCCTCAGGTGATGGAGAAGTGACCCACCAGCAGCACATCCCACTGCTCTCCCCAGCACGGAGCTCAAAGGGGCACGTGGCCTTCCAGGCGGTCACAGGCAGAGTGGCAGGACTGTGGCATCTCGCACAATTGCGTGCCTATCAAATGTATCCTGGTGTTGGACATTTGTGTTCCTTCTTTTTGTGTCCTGGACATTTGTGCCCCAAGATACGTACATTTATATCTACTTATTTTTTTATTATTGCAAAGGTAGGGTTAGGGTAAGAGGCTTGGGATAAGAAGAGCCCTGCTGGATCAGGCTAAAGGCCCATCTAGTCCAGCTTCCTGTATCTCACAGTGGCCCACCAGATGCCTCAGGGAGCATACGAGATAACAAGAAGCCAGCATCCTGCTACCACTCCCTTGCACCTGGCATTCTGAGGTAAATTCTGAGGTAAACACACTGGTGGCCAGTCAAGATTCTCCACAGCATTCCTCTTTGACAGCCACCACAACCAGATGCTCCTCTTCAGACATGGACTCATAGGAACAGCCCCACTGGATCCGGCCAAGGCTCAACTAGTCCAGCTTCCTATAACTCATAGTGGCCCACCAGATGCTTCAGGGAGCGCACAAGACAACAAGATGTCTGCATTCTGTGGCCACTCCCTTGCACTTGGCATTCTGAGGTAAATTCTGAGGTAAACACACTGGTCAAGATTCTCCACAGCATTTCTCTTTGACAGCCACCACAACCAGATGCTCCTCTTCAGACATGGACTCGTAGGAACAAAGGAACAGCCCCACAGCAGCTCCCCCAAGTTTCATGCAAGTGTCTTTTCTCTGGAACTGGGACCTACTGCATGCAAAGTGGGATTCTGCTCTCCATGAGCTCTATTCTCCCCTTCAAGAATGTCCTCAGCAACATCATCCCAGCAGATACAATCACAGAAGCAGAAGGAAACAGTCGGAAATACATACATGAATTCATGTGCCTTTTCGTGACCCAGAAACTCTTTAATTATTGAGCTGGTGATCCTCTGGGGACAAAATCTGGCCAGGCTTGGCTCTGGATTCTGTGGCTTGTGGATGTGCAATTGGCTGGGACCCAGAAGGCGCCTTCTCTGGGGCCTCCCCTGTTTCCAGGTTCAGCTGCAATAGGCAATAACCTCTGAAGCCCTCTTGCCTTGAGCACTGCCTCTGTCGATTGCAACTTACCCACGACTGACGTTCAGGGTCGTAGATGCTGCTATCTGGCCCACCACTAACTCAGATGCAGAGCGCAATCCTGACCTGGAGTGAGGCCGGCACAGATAGGCCAGCAAAGTTCAGCCAGCACAAGGGCTATCGTAAAGCACGTTTGGACCACTCTCAGAGTCAGGGAGCATGGCCAACCTCTGTGTGCTGGCCTCTCTGACTCCAAGACGGGTCCAAACGTGCTTTACAGTGTCCCTTGTGCTGGCCAAACTTTGCAAGCGTAACGGTGCCGGCCTCACTCCAGGTCAGGATTGTGCCCGCAATCAGAGCCTATTGCATGGTGGCACCACACAACTATGGAGTTCCCTCCCTGGGGAGATCTGTGAAATCCCAACGCTTTCTGCTCTTACAAGGCTTTTCAGTAGGTTCTTATTCCATAAAACCCTTTATAATCAATTTTGCAATAATCAATTCTGGCTATACTGTATTTTGTTTTGGTACTGCATTATATTATTCCACTTGTAAATTTGTTTTGAACTTACAGGACCCCCCCCCTCACTCACACACACACACACACACACACACACACACACACACACACACACAC
>JAJKFI010034809.1:0-41978 GCA_029204185.1 Lerista edwardsae | reverse complement strand
CAGTTCCTTGGTAAAGGAAAGGTCTGCGCTCATGTGCAGACCCCCCTCAGCAACTGCGGGACATAGAGACCTGCCATGACACTACCTCCAGGTGTTTGGTGATGGTGTCATCATTGAACTTCTGGGTGGCCTGTGGAAATCCGTGCTGGATGGGCTTAGGGAGTGTTGGGCATCGGCTATGCGGGGCCCAGCAGCAGCACCTTTGCAGAAGCAGTGCCTGTGGGGGGCATAAAAAGACTCCCCCCCGTATCCCTGGGATTTCTAGCCATTCTGTGCTTTTCCTCTTTGCTATCTGTGCCCAGTTGCTCCTGTAGGATATGGGGGAGGGGACTGTGGCACCTTGATGTCAGGTGCATAGTGCATCATTGGTAAGGTGACCAACTTTTTTACAATGAAAAGGAGGACACAAATAAATTGAAGAAAAAAATATCGTAAATAAAAGAAACATTTTATTCATTGCAACAATAATACACTATAATATGATAAATGCATAATAAAAACATTTGTTACATTTTATATTGTAATTGTGCTTACATGCCAACAGGGTTGTATAAACTTGTAAATAAAATTATACATATTTGGAAATTATTAAATAGATAATGAATTACTAAAACGTGAATTGTGCTTACCTGTGTATGATTGAATATTCACTGAAAGAAATAATTAGTAAATTTAATTGTAATTTATTGATAAACAAGGGTTACACAACTAAGAAAGCATACTAGAACTAACAGAGATACCTTATAAAACAAAGAAAACTAGGCTCCTATCACTGACTAGGCCCTAGTTGTTCACCTTGTTCCTCAGACAGCAATTCCAGTCTTGCAAAGGGAAGTCTGCAGGTTTGCAAGCTTTATCAGGTCTGATGATCTTCTTGGAGGATGATCTGGAGGAGTCTTGCAGTTTGGAAGGTCTTGATGGTGGTTGTGCGGCCACACCCCTCAGGCTCAATCAATTAGCCTATCAGGATAAAGGGGCCATCCCCTGTTTTCAGCACTAGCTATATGTAACCTTTCTGAATAGCTTGCATTCCTGACCCCAGCTAAAACTTCACACCTTTTGCAAACAACCAATGAAATAAGCTCTCTCAATCCTGCTTGTCTTACAATTCTTTCAAAATAATGTCAAGCCAGGGCCTAGCTTTTTCTTGTTTGCTCTTTACACCGAGCCTTGACAAATCATCATGTCAAATACAAATACGTCACATCACACGCAACGGATCGGATCGATCGAATGCGGAGATTTACAGATTAGTCTTCAAATATCGAAAAGGAGGACAAGTAGGAGGACACTTTTCGAGGGAGGACAGAACTTACAAAAGGAGGACTGTCCTCCCTAAAGGAGGACGGTTGGTCACCTTATCATTGGGGCACCTGCATGGTCAGTGATGGTGACTTTCACGGTGGTCCTCAGTCCTAGGACTGCCAGGTGGGCATCACCCCAGCGCTTGCTGTTCATTGGCTTGAGCGTGCCCCCACTCCAAACTTGATCGTGGAAAGCTGGGAGCAGACATCCTGGAAACTTCAGCACTTACTCTTGCTATATTCCTTTTGGGAGTGTTAACAGTCTGAATTTTCAAGCAAGAGGTTTATTATTATTATTATTATTATTATTATTATTATTATTATTATTATTATGTTCTTTGTTCAGTGCTTTCACATAATAGTTTGTCCTAATCCTGCTTTCTGTCAGGGATTGTGCAAGTGCTGCTGTCCAAGAATGCCAGCTTGCATTCCAGGAGTGTCATTTTATTATGTCACAGTGACAGCACTTCCTGCTTGCCGATGTCACTTCCGGCTGTGACATCACTTCCAGGTTAATGACATCACTTCTGGTGAAATGAGTGCCATTCTGAAAAGTGGGTCCCAGTCTAAAAAGTTTGAGAACCACTGCTCTAGAGACAATGATGATAATCTGGCACTTTCCCCTTGTTTATTCCCCTCTCTACAGATACATCCGCTCAGAGCGTTCCGTCATCCTCATCAACTTTTGTCTGTCCATCATATCTTCCAACGCCCTCATCCTGATTGGGCAAACCCAGACCCGGAATAAGGTAGGGACATGGCCTGTTTTTTGTTACATGCAATGACCAAACTCTGAATGCATCCGTGTGCATTCCTTTATCCACCTTCTGCTAATTACTGGGTTGTTGAAAGTGCAGATAAAATTGCAAATTGCACATTTATCACTTTCTGCCTTTGAGAATGTTGGAAGCCTTCTTGAACCTCTATTAAAAAGAAGTTTTCAAATGTAATGCTTTCTGAGTGTCTGCCTGGAGTCAACTGCCCTCTGGCCCTGTGGAAGAACAGGATTCATTTGAGAGGTTCAGTGGTTTTTATCTCTCAAATTCAAAAGGACAGATTGACTAAAGGGAAGCAGGGGAGGACGTTCCCCTTAATAAATGTTCTGCCGTCTCATAGCACCTTTTTTCATCAACCAGGCCTAGAGCCAATTTCTGACCCTAATTAAGAAACCTAACCCACTCTCACTCCCTAGCTAGGTAAATGGAATCTGTTTGAAAGGTTGTGATGATAGCCACTAGCTTGAAAATTGGGGAAGGGGAAAAAATCCAGTTGGAATCAGTTCATGGAGAAGTGGCTGCTGTTTGCCATAAGGGTTAAAAGGGAATCGCCGTGTTGCAAACTTCTAGACCCCAGTGGTTGGAAAAAAAGGAAAGACGGCTGTTGAGCTCTGGTGGCATTGCTTGGCCCCTACTGAAAGCTGGTTGTTAGACCAGAGGGAATCTTCAAGCCCAGTCTTATCCCCCCCCCAGCTGTGCCAAAAACAAGCATACAGCATTCAGTGGGGTGGGTGGGTGGGGGAACCACTTCCCCTTATACAAGCCTCCCTCTGTTCAATGGGTTTCCTTGGATTTGGGCTAGCAGTGTAGTTGGAGCAGAATCAAGGAGAAGAAATGGGGGGGGGACTTAAAAAGGAGGGGATAGGATCTGGTGCATACCTTTGCCGCTAGATCACTCTCTCCTGCTGTCTTTTTGTCCCCTGTTCTTCCCCCTCCCCACCCAGTTTTGCCTCCTCCCCCCTTCCCCACTCACCCCCTGTTGTTTGGGGGGATGTAAAAAGAGGGTGTGCCCCATGCAGTTCTCCATCTTGGAGCAGAGAGAGGAGGGTAAGTACCGACAATGGCAACCTCTGTGGTCATCGCTTCATCCATTGCTTCTGCTGCAGTTGGTGCTCCCCTTTCAGATCTCCCAGGCTGTGATTTGTGGATTTCCGTTTGTTCACCTAGTGAGCAAGCAAGAGGACGTCATAGGAGACCTGCCCTGTGCAATGTAGGGGGAGGAAGAAATTGCACGGAATCGGAGTTTGTTGCTCTCTAACTGGTTACAGTGCTTCATTCTAACAATAGAAACCATGTTTTATTGTTATCAACCTATATGTTAATATAGGGACATGGTGGCGCAGTGGGTTAATCTGCTGCTGCTGGGCTTTCCGACCGGAAGGTTGGGAGTTCAAGACTGCGCGACGGAGTGAGCACCCCTTGCTTGTCCCTGCTCCCGCCAACCTAGCAGTTCGAAAGCACCTAAATTCAAGTAGATAAATAGGGACCACTTCAGTGGGAAGGTAACGGTGTTCCGTGCACTACGGCATATAGTCATGCTGGCCACATGACCATGGAAGCTTGTCCTCGGACAAAACGCTGGCTCTACAGGCTTTGAAACGGAGATGAGCACCGCCCCCTACAGTCGGTCACGACTAGACCATTCGGTTGTGGGGAAACCTTTACCTTTATGCCACTTTTTTCACCTGAGTGTGGCCAAAACAACTCACAAGACAATAACAGCAGTGCCTACCAAACCATTGATGCTATGGTGTACAATTAATGTATTTCAAGGCAGAGTAGATGACTTTCAAAGCAGCAGGTTGGTCCCATCGCGATGATTCACATCAATAGTACGTCAACACGGTTCCAAATTAATGACAGAATACTTGGTACAGATCTCTGAAATCAGCACAATAGTTAATAGTCTTCAGATCTAGAGGTCAGCCTATTAATGGCCTGATTCTGTCCTCCACCATTGTATGTTATGCAGCTGTGCTGACCAAGTGTGTGCTACATGTTGTGGTGGTGGTGTGGGGAAGCGGGCTAGACAGCTTGGGAGAGAGATGTACTGTATTTTTTACTTACCTCTATAGTCCACATAGGGACGCGGTGGCGCTATGGGTTAATCCGCTGCTGCTGGGCTTTCCGACTGGAAGGTTGGGAGTTCAAGACTGCGTGACGGAGTGAGCTCCCGTCGCTTGTCCCAGCTCCTGCCAACCTAGCAGTTTGAAAGCACCTAAATGCAAGCAGATAAATAGGGACCACTTCGGTGGGAAGGTAACGGCATTCCGTGTGCTACGGCATAGTGTCATGCCGGCCACATGACCATGGAATCTTGTCCTCTGACAAATGTGGGCTCTACAGGCTTAGAAACGGAGATGAGCACTGCCCCCTACAGTCGGCCACGACTAGACCATTCAGTCGTGGGGAAACCTTTACCTTTTATAGTCCACATGGCTGTTGCCTCTATACCCATTATTTGGCTGGTGTAAGTCAAAGGGAAAACAAGGGTAGGATCCGGCGTGTGCTGCCGCCACTGAGAGCCCCCCCCCTTCTCCTTTTGTTCATCTGATTCTTGCTCCCATGAATGTCAGGGGCATCCCACTTGCAACCAGTCCTAACGTTTGTGTTGGTGTTGGGTCTTCTTTAAGAAATCATTTGTATCTTTGTGTTTCGACCTCTTTGTGTGCGTCTTTCTTCCTCTGCTTTCCACCTGGGCACACCCGGAAAACAGCGTCCGTCTCTGCATTTGAGACTCTCTTTGCAGATGAAAGTGCTACCTAAAAAAAGATGCATATTTATTGCTGCCGGTCACATTAGACAAAGGGAACGGGCTTTGCAAGAGCTGCTCTCGCAGTTTCTTGGCAGCCTTTTAAAAACTGTTATTAAATTACGCTTGGCCAAGCATTACCACCAGCATCAAAGGACAAGAAAAGGTTTCTCATCTGAAAGCAGAAGGAAACCAGCATTGATGGGTTACAATCCCAGAAGAGTAATTCTGGCTGCCGCTGCAGACTTTCTTAGAATATTTGGGTTGAAGCAGATTTACTAGTCTTTACTCACATGGAATTGAATTGGTTTGGAACCGAATACTCCAGCTAAATGGTGTTGCAGCTTGCTTTCTGTATTGAAGTCCTCATTGTTAATTTATCGTTTGGACTACCTTCAGTTTAGTCGGAAGCAAATGTGCTTCGGAAGGCTGGTTCCCCACTCAACCAGTGGGGCATGGCCTGAAGGGCACATCTTCCTCTTCTCTATGGGGGAGAAGGAGTTTGTAGCAGGACAAACGCTTTCCCCTGCAGTGTTTGGGAACTCTGAAATGAGACTTATTTCAGATAGGCCTCGTTTGTATCTGCGCCCAATCCTATCCAACTTTCCAGCACTGATGCAGCTACAATGCAGCCCCAAAGTAAGGGAATGAACATTTTCTTATCTTGAAGAGGCCTCTGTGACTGCCCCACTACCAAGGGATGCAGTGCACACCCTGTTGGCATGGTTGCATCAGCACTGGAAAGTTGGATAGGATTTGTCCCTCACTAAATTGTAGTTAAGATGTGCTAGAGTGATGGAAGTGAATTGCAGAAAGGGTGGGTCTCCCGCTTTGGGAATGATAAGCCATTTTAAAATGAGCTGCAGTTTCCCCCAAATTTGGGCTCCAAAGGACTGGGTGCCAGCCTTCTGCCAACACATTACATGCCTTTCCTACTTCTGGTTTTCCTCTCTTCACTTCCTCAAACTTCCCAGATTGTGTAAGAAGGAGGAGGAGAAAAGATGGTAGCACTAGTGAAAATAGAGGGCTTGTCCTGTCCTTATGCTTTCAGTTTGCTCCAAAGTCTTGCTCAGTGTCTCCACTGCAAAGGGAATGGCAGGAATATGGAGTAGAGAAACTATCTCTATCAGCAATGGAGTTCATGAGCAACAGAGGCTCCAGGAACGCTCACTGCAGACAATAGCCACGGGAATTTAGAAAAATCCCTCCATTTTGGCCAGTCTCCTTTGCAGCTGATTTCACTTTGCCCATTCACAGCTTGGTAAGTTTGGGAAAGGGCAGACAGGAACCAGAAGCAGGCCAGCTCCCATGTAATGGGCTGAACTATGGGAACCAGCTGTTGCCCTGTCGCCCAAAGTTGTAGAATTGTCTTAACACTGACAGTTCCAATCACACAGTTCCAACAGAATGTGCAATCGGAACCTATCACTGGTGCACGAATGTTGCCTTGCAAGGTTGGAAGCCAAAGTTCAGTAATTGAACCTTTGAAGGTTTAACAAGAGATTCCACTACATTTGCTTTTCGGCTCTTTATTTCTTCTGACTCATGTGCTGGTCCTTGGTTCGTTCCTCTTTCTCCTTATGCCTGTCCCTTTCGCTCTCCCTTTCCAGGTGATCTGCACCTTGGTGGCAGCCTTCCTCCACTTTTTCTTCCTCTCCTCCTTCTGTTGGGTGCTGACGGAAGCCTGGCAATCTTATATGGCTGTGACGGGCAGGCTACGGAACCGCATCATCCGTAAACGATTCCTGTGTCTTGGATGGGGTGAGGATTCTTTGTTTCAGCCTGGAGCAGAAAAGACAAACCATTTAAATGAGCAAAGCAGCAAATGTTGAGCTAAACTGGTTGACAGAGAATAATCTGGCCGAGCTAGTCTCTCTCCCACCGGAAGTGCTTCAACTGATTCGGCAGTCAAAAGGGGAACGCCTGTTTTGCTCCAGTGTTGCTGTTTTGGATAGAAATTGTATGGGGCTTTCCCCAGTACCACCTGCAGTCATTCAACCTCGGTGTGAGGATGTTTTCAGAGAACATTAGAGATTTTCATCAGAGGCAGTGTGGTGTGGGAGGAAACATGACATGTGGTTGATCCTTTCAAGCATGGTGAAACGATGAATTCAGAATTGTTCTCCAATTCTAAATTATGGGAAATGCAGGCCCATTTCACATCTGTCCACAACCCTCCTCCTCCTTCTTCTTCTTAGGGCACTTAGACTAGCAGGCAAAGGCACAATCAAAAGGGTTGTCTGGGTGGCTGCAGAAGCCGTAAGTCAGAGGTCGTGCACATGCTCAGAATGCAAAGGGTCCCAGGTTTGATCCTTGCCAATCCCGTCATCTCATCTAGTAAGGGCAGGGAAGACCTTTCTTAAATCTGTGTGAACAGCCACCAACGAGCTTAGACAGTACTGGAGGCGCAATCTTAACCTGCAGTTCGGATTGCACAGTTAGGCCAGAAAAGTGTGGCCAGCACAAGGGACACCGGGAAGTGTGTTTGGATCACTCTTGGAGTCAGGGAGGATGGTGCACATCTGTGGGCTGGCCTCTCTCACTCCGAGGGTGCAGTCCTAACCAACTTTCCAGCATCGGGGTAAGGGCAATGCAGATCTGAGGAAAGGAAACAAACATTCCCTTACCTCGAGGAGACCTCCATAACTACTACTCCACTGCAGAATGCAGAACGCTGGAAAGTTGGTTAGGATTGTCCCCTGAGAGTGGTCCAAACATACTTTACAGTGTCCCTTGTGCTGGCCAAACTTTGTGGCCTAACTGTGCTGGCCTAACTCCAGGTTAGGATTGCACTCTGGGGTAGGCAGATCAGTTGTCTGCTTCACTACTAAAAGGTACCTTTATATACTTTAAAAAAAAAATCTCAGCTGGGTGTGTGACTGTGAAAACAGCAAGTATCTCATCTCATGAAAGGCCGGAACATTTTCCCAAGGGAAAATACACATACAGTGGACCATGGGAATTTCATTATCCTTTTAACACTGTGGTCTCCAAACTCTGGATCCGGTGACCACTATTTCAGTCCGCCCCCATTCCCCGCGCTTACTGTCCTACTGCGGGGCACAGAAACAGCCGTGCCTACATGTCCCAAGGGTTGCCACAGCCAGCCACACCTGCCCAGAATGCCGGGTGCTCAGCCTGCTGGGGCAACCAAACCCAGAAGCAGCTGGCCATGGCAACACTTGGGACATGCAGGCGTGGCAGTTTCTGTGCTATGTGATGGAACAGCAAGCGGGGGTCATGCCACGGAGCCCTCTTAATGTCGCAGCAGTCGCCAGTTCGGAGACCTCTGCCTTAAAACATAAGTCAGGCTGGGGGGGGGGGAAGAGGAGGGATTCTATTAGTTACCAGGAGTGGTTATTGCTATTTGCAAACTGCCAGCTTCATTTCCTGGTCCGTTCGATAAACGGGCATGCCCTGGTATCTGCTGGGGTTCTGTTCTGCACCCCACCATGGATACCTGAAACTGTGGAAACTGGAGACTCCTTGTTTAAAAATAAGGGAACATCAGTGATTTTGCTGCCACAAGGTAAAAAAAGAGATTTGTTTAATGTTCCCCATCTTTTTAATAGGCATCCCGGTATCCGTGGGACCTGCGGATAGCTGAAACCGCGGATACCAAATCAGTGCATACAGGGGCATTCCTGAGTATATTCAAGTGCCTGCAGGCAGCAAAGGGCATCGGTCCACATGTATAGAAGGGCCGAGTCAGTCTGTGAGCTTTGCCAGGCCTCCTGCTGCTTGCGTGGCCTGACCTGGATAATCCTTGACCCTCCGGGATTTCACTGAGCCAGTGTTGATTTGAGTGGCACTCCCTGGAGAATTTAAAAGGAGCTATCTTAGAGGATTACACGGAGGACATTTGGGGTCGTGTCCCGCCCTGGGCCATACCTGTGGTGCTCACTTCCCGCATTTCGGGAGGTGTCGTCTCTGGAGGAACCGTCAGAAATCAGCCCCCCCCCAACCCACCTACAGGTTGAAAAAACAGAGTTCAGAATTCTGCCGCAGGACTTTGCCATCTCTGTGCTGTGAGACGACTCCGTGAGTCAGGGTTTTCTCTCCTGAGAGGTTCTCTGTTTACCGTGCTTTAGGTTTATTGACTTGAGGGACTTCAGTGTGTTTGCTTTTAGTCTTACCTCTTGTAATCCTGCTTTAATTTGTCATTTAATATCGTGTTAAAAGCTGGCACCAGCCAGTGGGCCCCCTGCATTGGCCCAGATAACACATTATCACCAGTGAGGTTGTTAATCTTTATTGAAGGCTCCCTGAAACATGCACACATCCGATAGGCGGAATTAAGGATTGATACTTGTTTGTGTTTGTATTCCACTCCCTTTGCAAGGGGTGCACAATGGCAAATGTCTCTTCAAACCAGGGGTCCCCGAACTATGCAGTTTCACTGAGCACATTGGGAGGGGCTATTCCGACAGCATCTAGTCCCTGAGCATCTAGCCGGCCCTCACAGTAGCCGACATCAGGCCATTGCGAGAGGTAGTCTCAGAGATAGGCGAGCGGGAGGGGGTCCCTTCACCCGCTGGTCCTCCTCCCTTCCAGCAGCCTTGTTCGGGTTCATTGCCTGGCCAGCTTCCGGCCTGCTGGCCAGCCTCCTCCAGGCTGCCCTCCTCACCGGCTTGCCTGGGGTTATACAGAGCTGCCCCACCAGCGATGGGATCTACAAACGACCCGGGGAAACATAAGAACATAAGAACAATGTTCTGGGGGTGGCCGTATCTGAATCTCATTGTGCAGAACCCGGGTTCCTGAGAGGTTGGGGCAGGACGTTCAGCAGGCAGGCGGTCCAGCTCCACTGACCACTTGAGGACAGATGCCCAGGCCCTGAGGATTGGCATCAGCCTGACCAGTCCAGAGATTTCGCACTGCTTACCAGTCTAAGGGACCGATAGCATACAGTGCCATTCCCAGTTTGGGGAGGTGTTATTTTTTCAGTGACAACAAAATAAAAGCACATAACATAATACTGCTTTCTGCACTTCTCATTTTTGTTTAAAAAAGCACCCTAAAATCTGCAAAACACACACACACACACACACACACACACACACACACACACACACACACACACACACACCAAAAACTGATTTCTGACACCTCTGCATATTGATTACTGTAAGTGGGTTGGGCAAGTTGGCCTGGGCAGAGGGACACATGGGTAATGGACTGTGGCTATACTGCTGACACTGCACCACCTACTCAGTACATTTTTACATAAGAACATAAGAAGAGCCCTGCTGGATCAGGCCAAAGGCCCATCTAGTCCAGCTTCCTGTATCTCACAGCAGCCCACCAGGTGCCCCAGGGAGGCACGAGACAACAAGACGCTTGCATCCTGTTGCCACTCCCTTGCACCCGGTACCAGTAGCCCACCACCTTTGTAAGGAGGTTGCACAATCCATCATTGCCTATAGCCCACGATGGACGTTTCCTCCAGAAATCCGTCCAATCCTCTCTTAAAGGCATCAAGACCAGATGCCATCACCACCTCCTGTGGCAAAGAGTTCCACAGATTAACTGCCCGCTGGGTAAAAAAAGTACTTCCTTTTATCTGTTTTAACTCTCCCAACCCTCAGTTTTAGCGGATGTTCTGGTGTTCTGGTGTTTTGAGAGAGGAAAAAGAACATCCCTTTATTGACTCTATCCCTTCCATGCATAATTTTGTATGTCTCAATCATGTCCCCCCTCAGGCGCCTTTTTTCTAGACTGAAGGGAACGCTGGGCGGGACTTCCGCGGGGCTTCCGCGTGATTGGCAGCCCATCCGCAGCGTTCTGCAGCTGTCCTGGCCTGGGGGGCTGCCCCCAGTTAGCACGCCCCACCGCTGCTCGCCCAGGCACCCAGCGTGACCCTCACCCGTCCCATCCCCCGAGGCCAGGACAGCTGCGGATTGCTGCAGACAGGCTGCCAATCACCCGGAAGTCCCGCCTAAGTCCAGCCCAGCGTTCCTCCGGGTCATTTGTAGATCCCATCGCTGTGCCCCACCCTCTTGCTCCACCTCTTCCTCCCAGCCAGGCTGCACAAGCCCAGGCTGACAACTCTCCAGGGCCCTGATCCTGCCAGCACTTACCTTCTCTGGCCACTGCAGCCAGGGGCCTTCTCTCACCTGCTCCTGGCCTCCCCAGGCTGAGTGGACTCCTCCCTTGATCGCAACAGGACTGGCCTGACTGTGACGGAGGGGGAAGGGGGGCTGCCTGTCCTGGCTGCTGTCCGCTGTGGCAGTGCCTGGTGCTTCTCCTGGCCTGACCTGCCAATGGGGCAGGGAGGCCCTGGGCCGCTGCTGAGGTCCCCATGAGAAAGTGTGCTGGCCGGGATCCTGGCCACCTCGTGCCTGCCCTGGGGGGGGGGCACGGTCTGCAGCAGTGGAGAGAGCCCAAGTTTTGGTCACCTCCAGCTGCCACCACAGCCGGGGATGTCTGAAAAACCCTTTTTCATTTAGTTGGTGGTGGCAGCCCAGACCGCGAAGTGCTGTCGCCACTCCCCTTAAGGGGAAGTTCAGTGTCTCCCACTGCCGTGGTTGTGGCCCCAGGTTGGGAAGCACTGCCCCACGGGAAAGAGGGACAGTGAGTTGCAGTGGTGGCTACATGCTCAGGCTTGACTGGGCTGGCCAAGGCCCAGATTCCCTTCGCTGAGCTGTGAAGCTTTGGTGAGCATGGATTAAGCAGTGTATCTAGTCTGGCCTACCTTGAGGGCTTGTTGCGAGGATAAAATGGGTGCGAATGCCCCATTGCCATGATGATTGGGCTCATAGGTGCTTGTAGTTCAACCTGGGTGGGTGGGTGGTCAGGCTTCGGGCAGGTGAAACCTACAGCAGGGCTTATACATAAGAACATAAGAAGAGCCCTGCTGGATCAGGCCAAGGGCCCATCTAGTCCAGCTTCCTATACATCACAGTGGCCCACCAGATGTCTCAGGGAGCACAGGAGACAACAAGATGCCTGTATCCTGTGGCCACTCCCTTGAATCTGGCATTCTGAAATAGCCTACTGTTAATGTAAGGAAGTTGCACCAGCCATCACGGCCTATGGCCCATGATGCTTCCTCCTACTTAGAACACAAGAACATAAGAACATAAGAAGAGCCCCGCTGGATCAGGCCAAAGGCCCATCTAGTCCAGCTTCCTGTATCTCACAGCGGCCCCACCAGGTGCCCCAGGGAGATACTTCCAACCTCAATGTCCACCAACTGGAACCATGTATGAAATAGTGATTTGGGGTTCAGCTAGTCACTTATTAGAACCCTGTGAGTCATACATTGAAATAACTGCCTGTCTACAGTGAGGGGAAAAAGACTATTTGAACTATTTTAATTATTGGTAGTAATCAGCGGTGTTATGCTGCTGGAATGCTGGGTGGGACATCCAGGCGATCGACAGCCCGCCCGTCGCGTTCTAGAGCGTTCCGCCGTTTGCATAATGTACGCAAGCGGCGTAATTGGTTCCGCAAATGGCGTAACGCTCCGGAACGCGATGGGCGGGCTGTCGATCACCCGGATGTCCCGCCCAGCGTTCCGGCAGCATAACACTGCTGGTAGTAATTCAGATTTCTGTTTATAAAACAAAATCTGAATTACTACCAATCAGGAGTGCTAGGAGAAAAACACTAAAGCTGACGAACAGAGCTAGAGCTAGAGGTGATCTCTAGCAACCGGTGAATGCTCATATTGTACACATGAAACACAGTGAGGTTGAGAGGGAAGCAGTTAGTACAATTAGTTATGAAGGGAGATTTTGTTTCTGTTAACAGTTCTACTTTCCACTCTTGAACACTGAGAGGTGGAAACCATCCAGCCAAATCTAACTATCAGAAAATGTCTGCAGGGGTGGGGGTTTCAAATCATCCCAATCCCCCCCCTTAAAATTCCTACTCCACCCCTGAATTTCAAGCAGAAGTTCTCCCTCCCGCCCCCTCTGGGCTCAGCACATGTTTTTAGGAAGGCAGTACCACTTCTTATCTCAGCAGCTACCGTTGAATGCCTCTAAACTGGCAGGTCGCCTGAAGGACAAGTGCGATGGCATCCTTCCAAAGGCCCAGCAGACAGGGCCCGTCTTGCCCAAGCCTGCCTGACACCTCCCCTCCCCTCCGAGGACTCCAGGGCTTCTCCATCAGTAGTGAGGACTGTTGTGCTTGGGAAGCTCAGCTCAGCTCAGTGTGGCAAGTGATCCCTCTCAGCCCTAATGGGATTTGCCCGCCTTGAGCAGGGAGATTGGTTTCTTCACATTGCCACAAGAGGATAGTTCTAAGGAGCTGCCTGAGGTCTCCTGGGGTGAAGAAGCAGCCGCCGTTTCCCTCATGCAATGCTCAGTCCTGGTGGAGCCACTTCTGCCACTTCCGTTGTGGAGCTCCACACTGCAGGGGGAACTGGGAAGGAGGAGCCAGACGTTCACCCACCTTTCTCTGCCCCTTTGGCAAAAGCAGTGAAATGGGGGTAACTTTTGTTATTATTTTTTTTTCCCAGAGAGGGAGTTGGGAGTTATCACCAGCACTGCAGTACTGCTCATAGTGTCCCATTACTTAGGCTGTTCCAGTCAGCATTCTGGGGAGAAACGGTGCCCCTCAGACAGCAGCCGTGGCCAGAAGCAAGCTGGCAGCAGTGAAGGGCAAAGAGGTCACGGCAAGGGTAGGCCAACGGTTCTGGCCTTTGCCCTGAGCAGCCCCCCCCCAAAAAAAAATCTGGCCAAAAGTTCTCGGGGGGGGGAGGCTTTGGCCCCGCCCAGAGTGGGCCTTAAGCAGTGTCGGCATTCAGCCAGTACGCTGGGCGGGAGGAACGGGTGAGTGGCAGCTTGCCCGTAGCGTCCCGGTTCATTTCGCCATCTCCACGGGGGCGGGGAAGATGGCAAAATGAACCGGGACGCTATGGGCAGGCTGCCACTCACCCGTTCCTCCCACCCAGCGTACCGGCTGAATGCCGACGCTGGCCTTAAGGATGCTCCTCAGCACATAGAAAATTAGGCGTAATGGAGAAGTCTCTTATTTTTCAGTGTATTTTCAGTGCTCAGGGACTTTTTTCCCACCATATGAACCTCTGCCCAGGTTCAGTGAGAATTATAAAATTCAGTGAGAATTATAAAATTGGAAAAAAAAATAAAGCACTTTATTAACTGTAAAGTTCTCTCTCTCTCTCTCTCTCTCTCTCTCTCTCTCTCTCTCTCTCTCTCTCTCTCTCTCTCTCTCTCTCTCTGGTGTATGATACAAAAATAGTTTATAGAAAAGCAGGAAAACAGAATACTACATGAAAGTTGGACTCACACTCCACAGAAATCACCACACAGTTGCATGAAATCCTCACAGAAGCGTCCTCCTTTCCCCCACACAAATTAAATGCATATTTTAGTTTTTGCCGTCTGAAGCCGCAGGCGGGGCGGAGGGCGCCACCTCTCCGTGCCACGGCTCATGCCTCTCCTGTCGTCAACTCCAGGTTGAATCCTAGTTAAAGACGTGGCCGGTAGCAGAGCTTAGGAAAGCCGGTTCCCTCCCAGTGACCGTCAGGAGCAGCTCCAGACAGAATAGGGAACTTCACACACCTGCATTTGCACAGGGCTTTCTGTGCGCGCATAGCACTTTGCCCGGATTAGCTTGATTGGGCCTTTACAGCCTTGTAAGACACGTAAATGCCGATATTCACGTATGGCAGGTGGGGAAGCCAGCTGAAGGAGAACGGCAGTTGTGACAGCATTCTCTTAAGGCCACCAAGTGGGTTCACAGCACAAGTGAGACTTGAGCCAAGAAAGTCCTGATTTTATTCATTTGTTGCATATGCGTATGTATGTATCAGATCAGCAATTTTCCACATTTTTCATATCATGGCATACTCTGATGACATCACTCCCACCTGATGACATCACTCCCACCTGATGACATCACTCCCATCTTCTGGGAGAGTCTTCTGGGTTCTGTGGCTCTGTTTCTACAGCAACTGTCTATAGTTATTTAATTGTCCTAGAAACAGAGAGGTAGAACCCAGACGAGCTTTTCAGCGCCTTTCAACTGCTGTGCGCCAAACTCACATGGCACACCTGTGGGCCTTTCGCTGCACACCAGTTGAAAACTGCTGTATTAGGTGTTTGTGCGAGACCCAGCTCAGCTGTGCAATCACTGGCTCAGCCATCCTAAGTAAATTGTTTCCTCCTCAACCATACCTTCATCATTTTCTGAAGCGTAATGGGAACGAGAATCAAAAAGTCCCTTGTGGGCTGGAAAGGGCTGCAGAAATTGATGGTGATGGTGATGAAGATGGTTCTTTAATGAAACTGCCACTTCGGGAAAAAAAATCTTTGAGATAAGTAATTCATTGTGACCAGAATGAGGAGGGAAAGATTTTTATCAATTAATTGGGGAGGGGGGGGAGACGTAACGTTTCCATGACCACAATAAAAACAGTCCACGCTTTGTTGCAAGAGCCCACTGAAAGTATTAACAATGTTGCTTTCTGTTTTAGGCCTTCCTGCGCTGGTAGTTGCCATCTCTGTGGGGTTCACCAAAGCGAAGGGGTACGGCACGGAAACCTAGTGAGTAATGCTGTCTGTTCTCTTCTCTCTTGCCTTTGTGTAAAGTCTTGTTGGGAATGTAGCTGACTGTGTCCCGTGTTCAGCACAGGAGCTCCCATTCAAAATTCATATCCATTGAATTCTGTAGAAAGGTCACGTAAGATCAGCGAGCGGGCCAGAGATTTATTTATTGGAAGAATTTATATTCTGCCTTTCCCATGCCAAAGCAAAGGCAGCTTACATGGATGGCTATTCTAAACCACCATTTTTCAATGTTTTTTTGTTGTTTTTTACAAATATATTCTATGATTCACTGAATCCTCAGTCCCAGATGTAGCCTTCACAGTGTGGTTCTCTCCTCTGGCCGTGTTCCATCGAGCTTCAGCAGGTGATTGTTAAGTCGTGCCTGGACAGGTCCTCAAGGTTGGACTCTGTTCTTTTGCCGACTGGCCTTCTCACAGCATTCCCGCACTGGCTGATCAGCCCCACAGTGACTCTGTTCTGCCACCACAGGTACTGCAGCTTGTCCCAGCCTGGCATTCTGTCTCCCATCCAAAAACAGACCACAAATTCTCCTGCTTAGCTTCAGGCAGTACCAGCAGCTCAACCAACAGCCCACACCTCCTGCCCTCTTGAGGTGGAGCCAAACTAGATGCCAGAGCAATGCAATGCGAGTTGCCCCCTGGCAGGTTGGCAGGAGGCCATTTCTAGCAAAGAGGAGTCAGCTGGATGAGAAGGGTTGGCCCATGCCTTCCCCCACAACTCCCCCCTCAGGCGATTGATACCCCCACACCCCTTTCCCAGGCTCAGCTCTGATTTCAGATAAGAACATAAGAACAGCCCTGCTGGATCAGGCCAAGGGCCCATCTAGTCCAGCTTCCTGTATCTCACAGCGGCCCACCAGGTGCCCCAGGGAGGCATGAAACAACAAGATCCTGTTGCATCCTGTTGCCACTCCCTTGCACCCGGTACCAGTAGCCCACTACTAATGTAAGGAGGCTACAACCTATCATTGCCTATAGCCCACAATGGACTTTTCTTCCAGAAATCCGTCCAATCCCCTCTTAAAGGCATCAAGACCAGATGCCATTACCACCTCCTGTGGCAAAGAGTTCCACAGATTAACTACCCGCTGGGTTAAAAAGGAATTCCTTTTATCTGTTTTAACTCTCCCAACCCTCAGTTTTAGCGGATGCCCCCTGGTTCTGGTGTTTTGAGAGAGGGAAAAGATCTCAGTTATATGAATAGCGGGAAGACGCAGTTGGCAGACGCTCCTGCCCCATCACTTGAGGTCACCCCACTCTGCTTCACAGCCCTTTGCCAGTGACCCCCATTTTAAGCTGTTGCTCTACCCTTAAATGTGTCGCTTGACCCACAGCAGCTTCACACACATGACTTCTGTCTCCCTGACAACAGCAAAGATGGCCTAAAGCCAGCAGGTGGGTTTTGCCCCTTGGTTTCACTCTCCTTTGGGGGGGGGGGTCCATCCTGAAAGGAGCTCAGTCTGTGCTTTGCTTCCTTCTCGGGTACCTTGACTCTCGGGTACCTTGTTGGGATTGATTTGCGTGGCTTGAATCCTGTGACGTCCTTCCCAAACTCATTCGGCCATCAGTTTGGAGTTCTTGTCTTGTCAAGGATTAACCTCAATTCTTCCTTCAATTACTGTGTGGAGCATTTCAAGCGAGTTGAGTAGGTTAACTTTTGGCCTTAATTACCAGCAGAGACTAAAACCAATGATCTGAAGAAGAGGAGAACTGCCATTCATTACTGTTGGTTCCTACTACAGGCCCGTGAAACACACACAGACGTATCCAATTGTTCATGCCATTGCCCTTTGAATAGGGTAGGGGGCTGCCTAGCCCTTTTATTTATGCTTCTGTCAGAGCTGGGAGTTCTCTGCTGAAAATTTTAAGCACAAAGTTGCGGGGGAGGTAAAGGGTGAAAGGGGGGACTAGAATCCCCATTTGAGGGGCAGGGGTAGAATTCTATGCACGGGCCAAATTCAGCCCATGAACACAGAGTTTCCCTGGTGAGCACTACAGCACAATCCTATGCCTGTCTACTCAGAAATAAGTCCTATTGACTTCAATGGGACTTGCTCCCAGGCACTTGAGTATAGGATTGCAGCCCTAGTCACAATTTTTACCCAGACATTCCCTAGAAAAACATTGCATGATAATGTGTTGTTCTGCGAGGGGATTCTGGGCAAAACATGGCAGCTGGAAGCAATCAGAGTAGTGATGGTGAATTTAGTTGTCCAGTACATCAGTATTCCATTGCATCCCAGTTATTTCCTGTCTTTCATTGTCATTATTTGAGATAGTAATAGTAAATATTGTACATGGCTGTTGTCCATTCTTGAACCATTTGACATGTTAAGGTCTGTGGACAAAGCCGTTGCTGTTTAGAGCACATTCTTGGGTGTTTATGGTGAAAGAAGGTCAAGAATACTGATTGCCTTTCCGCACGGTTCTGGGGCAGGGTTTAATTTGAGCCACAGTTCAAAACCTTGAGCCTGGGCTCTTTTACCTACCAACAATATGCTACATGAACTCTAGAGTCTTTCCTAGTCTTGCTTGAGCTCTGCAGCTCGTAGAAGCCTGATGGTGCACTTGCTCCCAGGAGGGAAATACTGGCATGGTTGTGAACTGGAGCAGATGATCTCAAGAAAGAATGGGAATTCCAGAGAGAACAGCGTAGCGATATTGTTGCTTAGAGGTTAGGGAGTCAGATGGCAGAGATCCTCAATGCTCATAGGAAAATGAGGGAGAGACTCAACTGATGCCCTGTGGCGAGAAGTCAACCAAATGTTGCATTTGATCTTCTGGAAGGGGATCGAAAAAATCCAGTTCACCTTCAATTGATCTCCTGAATTGTTGTTTTTCCTCAAGCCTTTTGCCCAAAAAATGTCTTGTTTGAAATCTGCATAATGCAATTTGAAATAATTTTGACCCACCACAAACCCATCACAGAGATAGTCAAGTCTGAGGGAACCTCAGATATTATTGAGGTGGGAATAGAAAACTAGGCTGCTCTCATGAAGGCAATCAGAGTTCTGCAAATGAAGCTCATCAGTACCATAAGAATCCTTAGTTCCCCCTGTTGCTACTCTTCCCTGGCCTTTTACCCCACACTTACTTAATCCCAGTCTTTTGGCTCATCCTTCATCACCATCATTTGAAGAAGTTATGAACCACAAAGTGAGAAAACCGACTCAATTCAAACATTACACTCCTGGTTCTGGGTGCCCTAACGCGGGGCAGAAAGGCAAGGTATAGAATCATGGAATAAACAAAGCCCGGTGGTTGTATCAAGAACAAGTGACAAGTTCAAATTTACCCATATCCTCCCCCGCTCTCTACACATACCCATTTTAATAGAAGCCACCAATCCTCTTCAGATGTTCTCTAACAGTGGAGAATTGCCAGTGTTAGAAAAGTCCGTGAGCACACTGGCAGGAGGCATACTTGCTGCCAGCAGGCTCTGAAGCTCTTCTTCCCATTCTAACAAAGTTTTTTGCAGCATCAACCGCTGCACTCCAGAGAGAACTTCCCCATGATCAAGGACAGTGAGCACCTAACTTGTAGGGATGTATACTTATGGCGAACCTAGACAACTTAATAAAAAGCCGAGATATCACCCTGCCAACCAAGGTTCGCATAGTCAAAGCGATGGTTTTCCCAGTAGCAATGTATGGCTGTGAGAGCTGGACCATAAGAAAGGCAGAGCGCCGAAGAATAGATGCTTTTGAATTATGGTGTTGGAGAAGACTCTTGAGAGTCCCCTGGACTGCAAGGAGATCCAATCGGTCAATTCTCCAGAAAGTCAAGCCTGATTGCTCCCTGGAAGGACAAATCCTGAAGCTGAAGCTCAAGTACTTTGGCCACCTCATGAGAAGAGAGGACTCTTTAGAAAAGACCCTCATGCTGGGAAAGATGGAAGGCAAAAGGAGAAGGGGGCGGCAGAGGATGAGATGGTTAGACAGTGTCACCGAAGCGATGAACATGAAATTGGGCAAACTCCGGAAGCTAGTGGAGGACAGGGAAGCCTGGCGTGCTGTAGTCCAGGGGGTCGCGAAGAGTCGGACACGACTTAGCAACTGAACAACAACAATACTTATGCTATTCTACATGACACAAACTGCCAAAACCCAGCGTTTTGTGACTCAGGTCAAGTCACAACAACTTGAGTGCCCATTGTTCTTTAATACTATTGTTTATGCTGTGGGCGTAATTTATCTAACTATCCAGTCATCTATCCCCTGAGCTCAGCTGAGGCCATTTTGCACAGTTTGGTGATAGTGAGAGATGGCCTTCTTCGCTCTGGTGGCAGGCTGAACATGGCACGCCGTGCCTTTAGAGATGCAGGTGACCTTTAGAGATTGGCCAGCAATCTGGTGGCACCTAAAAACCCATTGATTCTTGGCATTGTGGGGTTGCTCTCTTTCTGCTGCTTTTGTTTGGATGTAATTTGATTCTTGTTATCAATATGTTGATTGATCACCACCTGAGTGCCTGCCACTCGAATGGTAACGGCAAAATAAAATACATAAAATATCTAAGTAGGAGCCCACTCCTGTACAACCTTCCAGCACTGATGCAACCGTGCCAACAGGGCATGTGCTGCATCCAACTACGGGGAGGTAGTCTTGGAGGCCTCCTCAGGGTAAGGGAACGTTTGTTCTCCTACCTGGGGCTGCACTGTAGCTGTGTCAGCACTGGAAAATTGGATAGGATTGGGCCCTCGCTTGCTACCTGAGAATTACACAGGAAACTGGCTGCAGAAATGAGTCAGAAGAGAACACAACAACTTTATTATTCTTGGTCATTGAGAGCTTCTGGCTCGTTCGTAAGAAGCGTTTGTGGTTGATGGTTTTCCACGAGAAGTCCCTTGAGAGCTGCTCCCCTTTTCTGTGGTTTTCCCATTGCTGAGTCAGTGGTTGTGTTGGGCCTTGAAGATGGTGGTGATGCTGCCCTAATGTCTCTTCTCTCCCTCGTTCTCTCTTAGCTGTTGGCTGTCCTTGGAAGGAGGTCTTCTTTATGCCTTCGTGGGACCAGCAGCCGCTGTCGTTTTGGTATTTGACCCCACTTCTGCGCATTATTTTTTCCATGAGTGCCTTCCCCATGCCTTTAATCCCACCCCAGGTTCTCCCCCAAGCGTATAAGAGCATCACCCTATCCCTAGAGGTTTGTTGAGTGCCTATTCATGAAGAGAGGAATTCAGAAAAAAACATCCTTTTGGGGGGTTGAATTTCCTGCTCCCTGAGAAGCCTTCTCCAAGCTTGAAGAGCTCAGGAAGGTTCTCCATCCTCTTCCCACCAGCTTCTGCACTAGCCCCTCCCGCCTTCACTTACCTGGGGGCAGCTGGAGAACCAGTAATGGAAGTGTGAGGAGGAGGGAGACATGTTCACCAGGAGAGAAGGAGGGATAGTGTTGCATCAGCCCCTGAGGCATTGTCCTCCTCCCCATTGTTGCTCTAGTCTAGAGCAAAATGGAGCTAAGCCTTGGCATACAGCCTTCCCAAGGGGGGGCAGAGAACCTCCTGCTACAGCTCCCTCCACTTCATGGGTTTCCGCTGCTGTGTCTCTCCCCGCACCCTGCTGTCATTGCGATGGGCGCGTAAAGGCTGGGAGTCTACTTGGGAAGGCATGGAAAACATTTCTGAACATCCAAGACGGCTTGGCCATTGCTCTGAGTTCTCAGTGTTTGAGATGAGCTCCAGGCATTTGTCAATCTCTTAACAGGACTGTCACATCAATTGGTCGGTTTGAGAAAAGGCATGTTTGTTTTTTTAAATTTGGAGATGATGAATTGTTTGCTTCCCACAGTAGTTTCCTTGAGGGGCTTGAGCAGTACTCAGGGTAAAAATATCCCTTTACCCCGAGGAGACCTCCAGCCTCCTTTGTGCCTTGGCTGGATACTGCGTAGGCCCTGTGGCCCCACTGCAGAGCACAGGTTAGGATTGGGCTATGTAGCTCTGATTCAAATCAGTCCGTCCGTTTCCCATTGTTTTGCAGGTCATTGGGGCTCAATTTCATGTATACTGTTCAGTTAGAACAAAAAAAAAAAGATTAGACAAAAGAAAGCTATTAATCGTAGTCTCTAAATAGAAACTCCACGACTAAAGGCAGTGCACCTCTGCTTACTAGAAAGAGGAGAGAGAGAGCCAGACAAATCGCTGTAGGGAAGATCAGCAAGGAGTATAATTGTAGCACACCATTTTGGAATGATTCACCTGGAATGGTGCCCAGGCTGCAGGATGGCAAAGACCGTGGCAGCCCTGCTCTCCTTTGCTGATCTTGTTTATTGGCTGACTACCTCTCTCCATGGTGCTGTCACAAAGACAGATGTGACAAACGTAAATTGTTGGAGTCAGCCCACAACCAGCAGCAGGGCGATGATGGCTTCCCCTTGCCCAAATGCCTGCTGGTGTCTGCTTCTGCACCTTGTGCTTGAGCTACTGAGAAGCAGGCAGCCCATCCTTGACCAAAGAGACATGCCATTTCTCCCACCCACCCCTATTTGTATTCCTTGGAACTCTCCTGAAAAATTGGTTTGATTCCAGCGTCTGCCTCCCCAGACACCAAGTGTTCATCATGCAAAATGCAGCAGGACTCAAAAGCTGATGGAATAGTAGACCAGGTTTCCGTATGACCTTGGGTGGATGTCCTGCGGGCCTGTCGGAATGGCCGTTAGCCTCTTCTCCAGGGGCAGATTCCCCATGTGACTGTCTTTCTGAATGTGACCTGACCAGGCTTTCAAACCAGTGTTGTTTCTCTCTCAACAGGTGAACATGGTTATTGGTATTCTGGTGTTTAACAAACTTGTATCCAAAGACGGAATAACAGATAAGAAACTGAAGGAACGGGCAGGGTAGGCCTTATATCAATAATACCTCTAAGCCAAGAGCGAAACCGGAAATTAAAAAGTCACATTCGATAACCAGGCAGGAGCGGCGGAGCAAAATAAGGACCACTCAAAAGTGGCGATTGGCAGAGGACAGCCAAGTCCGTCGGAGCTCCTGGCCCCGTTCGCGGCGGGGAAGGCACAGATGAGACTGGCACCAGCAGTGTGGTTTGCTAGCAGTGGATACAAGCCATGCGCCCTTTGAAGGTGCGCTGTGGGAAATCGCAGCAACCCCGAATCACGCTGGCCTGGGCAAAATGGGCTGGGGAAGCTCCACTTCGGAGAAGCGGGAATGGCGAGGCAGCTGATGGGAAGGCCTGATCCAGGCTTGTCCCTGCCCGATACAGCTGGCCTGGACTGTCTCCAAGTCGGCTGTGCCCAGGCAGGGCCATTGAAATTGCTCCCAGTGAGTCACGCAATTGTAGACCGGCTGCAAATGAGGGGCAGTATAGATGAGGAGAGCAACCAGGGGGGCGCCCGACTTGTTCCCATTTAATGTCAGGCCCCCTGGGGAATTGCCCCCAGCATCCAAATCTCCTCCCTGGCCGTGACTGGGCTGGTCGTGTCTTGATTTCCACTGAATGCCAGGATACGTCACCCGTGCAAGTTCGGGATGCCTCACAAACGCTCCCCAAGGCTGGAGCCGTGGCCACAACCCTCCGGAAACAAGAAACGCTGGCTGACCTTGTTCCATGTTTTTCTTCCCAGTCTTTCTATGTCCAATTGGCCACAGCCTTCACTCTCTTCCATTCACTTGTGTCCTTTTCCCTTCACATTTCCAATACATATGGTGTACATGGATGAGAAACAACATGTAAAAAAAAAAAGTGGGGTGCATTGATGTGTGGCATGCAGGGCTGTCCTACGGAGCTTCAGAGCCCAATGCCAAATATTTTTTGCCGGGCGACCCCACCTTCCACTGCCTTCCATTCACCGGCATGAGCAGCAGCAGTGAGTTTGTGGCAGAGGGTGCCCTGCAAGAATGGTTGCAATCGGGCTAAAGGCAGCCCTGGTGGCACGTGTCAATGTAAGAAGATTCCCCCCCTTTTTTTGGCATTATTCCTCAATGTGCACCATCACAAATGCACACAGGAAACATGGAGGGAAAGACATGAGCTGGCACAACTCAGTTTTGTGGCAAATTGAATGCACCAGTTCCAAAACGAATTGGAGACATTCTCCGTGTAGTGTTAAATCAGGAGTTGAAGCAGAACAGGGGGTGAACCCTATCCTACTTAGCACATACAGTATGTAAACTCACACATCCAGCGTATAAGATGCGATGCATGGTGCACACTAAGCCAGCATCAAACCACACTGCCACAGAACTGCTTTTGGGGGAGTTGTTATCTTGCTGTAAAACAGGACGGAGCCAGGACATCCAACCCTCCTCCAGCTGGTTATCGATTGTGTTGAATGAAACATTGCAGAAACAGTGGGCGTTGCTTTTTGTATCTCCCCCCCCCACTTTGTTTTCGTTTCGTTTCTTTGCTTGCATGTGAATTTTTTTAAAAGCGTTCTCCATGTTGAATGGTTCTTTGCCGATCGTATTGCCTGTTTGAAACAGTGTCTGTTGCTGTTCAGATCCCTGGAAGAGCTGGGTCATTCGGGGTCATCTAGCTGGTTAAATTCAGCCTGGGGTTTTCGAGTTGTGTTGGAAAGACATTGGAAACAAATGCGTGGAGCTAATGTGTGGGAAGGGCTTCTGAGGCTTCTCCTCTGAGGGTGGCAAGAAGTGGAGATTATTACTAAGGTTGAGCTAAAAGATGTCTCTGGAGAACTACATCATGAAATTGAAATGGAAGGGAAAAAAAAAACCTTGAAGTCACCCCTAAGGATGAGTTAGGGGCAATGGTGTCATTCAAATGATTTAGGAACAGGAACTCACTTTTGATTGGCACTTGTCGGGAACCTGGAACCAGCCACGGAGCCCGTTAGGATCCGGAACGCCCATTCTGGTCCGTTCCCCCTGAATGACATCACTGGTTAGGGGTGACATCAAGGTGTGGTGTTTTTTTTTCCCACAGTGCCACAGTGGTGCCTCTGGATTTATCCATCTTCTGGCACCTTTCTTGTTTCCACCAAGTCCCCTGGGAATCATGCAACTCCTGGACAGCAGGCTCCTGAGAGGAGACATGATTGAGAGTGCAATCCTGAACTGGAGTTAGGCTAAGCCAAGTTTGTCCAGCACAAGTGCCACCATAAAGCGTGTTTGCATCACTCTCGGAGTCTGGGAGGATGGCGCCCGTCTGTGTGCTGGCCTCTCTGACTGAGAGTGGTCCAAATATACTTTACGGTGGCCTTTGTGCTGGCCAAAGTTTGCTGGCTTAGCTTATGCCAGCCTAAGCGTAGGATTGTGCCCTGAGACATAAAAGTCATGCAGGGGCTGGATAGAGAAGATAGAGGGAATCCTTTTTCCCTCTCGCACAATACCAGAACCAGGGGACATCCACTAAAGCTGGGTGTTAGGAGAGTTAGAACACACAAAATTACACCCAGCATGTCATATGGTCTGTGGAATTCCTTGCGACAAGATGTGGTGATGGCATCTGATCTAGATGCCTTTAGAAGGGGATTGGACAGATTTATGGAGGAAAACACCATCACAGTTTACACGCTATGACAGGTATGTCCAGTCTGAGATTAGCTAGTCACTAATCATCATGAAGGCTGGGTAGGAATTTTTTTCCCGTCATCTGAATTAGCCATGGATGGCAGTTTTTTTGCTTACCCTGGACTGACAAGGGAGGGCATTTGTGTCTCCCTAGGAGGAAGGAATCTCGCCTTCTTTTTGCAAAAGTCTTTTTTTCTATCAGCGAATATACTAATGTTATCAATATAATATTATATTGCAACCCATGGAGGTAACCGGTGCACACAAGCACCATATGAGAAAGAAAGCCAAATTTGGGGGGGGGGGATGGGGGGAGTGATATGTCTCAGTCAAAAGACTCCTACAGTTGAAATGGGGGTGCAGCTGTGAAGGGCAGCATTGTGGTTTGGTAGCCCCAACTCCAGGCATTTGCTGGCCAATTGTTTCCAACACGTGCATCAAATCCCAGTGACTTTGACAAGGCTTGTGACCACGTGGGGGAAGAGGGGCGGCAGCGTTTGATTCCCCACGGCTGGCCGGAGTGATGTAGACGAGAGTGTTAACCCTCCCAGTTCTGTTGTTTGGTTTTCCTCTTTCTTTTTTTTCTCGCGCGCTATGGGTGTCGCTGGTTGGGGTTTCATTTTGTTCGACTTCCCTGTTTCCTTTTCCTTAAAAGAAAAAAAAAATGCCCAGCCCTCTGCTCCCCTTCTTACCCGCCTTCCTATGTTTGGTTTGGTTCGCTTTGGTTTCCTTTCATTTGTGTTCACAAGCAAAGTGTTTTGTTTTGTTTCAGTCTTTTAATTTTAATTGCAGTCAGATGGCAGTGCCCCTTTACGGCATCACGCTCAAATGTTCCAAGTGTGGAGTGGTTTCTTCCGCTGACGTTTCGGCCACAGCCACCAGTAACGCCATGTTAGTTCCTCTAATTTCAACTTCTTTTCTTTCTCCTTTTTGTTCGATTTTATTTAGTTCTTCCTTTCTTTGAGCTGCCCAGTCTCCTCTCTCATTCCCCCTTTCCACGCCGACTTTGGTTTCTTCCCCCTGCTGGCACTCCCGCCTCCCTCGTTCTCCTCTGGGGCCTCCCCCAGGAAGGGCCGGCCGTAAGCCAATGTGACCCATGGCGTCACATTGGGCCCCGTACATTGGGGAGGGCCCGCACCAGCACAGCAAGCAGATCTCCTGATGCCGCAGTCAAGATCTCTATGGGCTGTAATTCACTGGGGCAAGCAGAGCAGCTTTACCTGGGGCCCTCCCGCCTGCCCTGACCTCCAAATGGCCAAAACCGGGGCTCCTGGAAGCAGTTGGCGGTGATGTCATCTTGTCACCACCAACTACTTCCAGGTGCTGCAGGTGGCACCACAAGCGCTTTTCGTGGTGAGTGGGGGGGGGGCCGCAAGGAGGGTGGGGGTACCTGCGGAAATGCCCTGCATTGGGCCCCACCACTCCTTGAGCCAGCCCTGCCCCTGGATGGCTGGACTTCCTCAAACATCCTCTCACCTTAATACTGTACACTTCCCCCCCCCCAGCACCACCACCCTACAACTCAAATCCAGAATGCCGCATGGAGGCTTGAATCATCTGCTAAAGTCAACGGGGCAATTTCTTGCTTATTGGCTTTCCAAAGAAACTTCTGGCTTAAAGATGAGACTCAACATGGCATTTAGCCTAATGGTATTCAGGATGCAATACCATTGCACCCTATAGCATGGTATTAACGCCGTAATGCCATGCTTTAGGGTGCAATCCTAACCAACCTTCCGGCCTCAAGTTAAGGGCAATGAGGGAGTGGAGGCAATATCCCATACCTTGAGGAGGCCTCCGTGACTGCACCCCCCAAGTGCAGGATGCAGCACATGCCCCATTGGCACCGCTGTGCTGGCAAGTTGGTTGGGAACATGCCCTTAATGGTCAACCTAGATGTCACGGCTGCAGTCATGTGGCTTTAACTGTCTGTCCCAGTCATGCATCAACTGTGCACACAGGCAAGGGGAGCTGCCCTTCCCACTTGCTTCCCCGCATCAGCCCAGGTGCTCTTCTCCAAAACAAGCTCACTTCCAGGACTGAGACTGCAGTGTCTGGGGCACATGGGGAGGTGAAACGGTAGCTGTGCCGATGGGGCACGTGCTGCGTCCTGCACTTGGGGTGCAGTCACGGAGGCCTCCTCCAGTGTCTGCTCCATGGGGAGGTGAAGTGGTGGGGTTCAGCTCCCCTCCCGTCATCCACCCACACAAGCCCTGCAAACCTTCGAATCTCCGCCCCCTGGTTTTGTGCTTGAATGGGCCAGACAGGTGGATAAACAAGCACAGCTGCCACTGTCACCTCTCATTCACATCTCAGGCTTGCTGCCAAGCAGATTCGTCCTGGGTGGGAGGGGGCCACATCCGTCTTCCATGCCATGAGCTTGTTCTTTGCCGTCCATTCTCAGGCTGGGGGATGGTCTTCCCCCAGCAAATTGCCATTGGCCCGGCTGCTCTGCTAGCTGGTTCTCCACCAGGAACCAAGGATCCTGGGAGCAGAGGACCTTTACCCCAGGGCTTGAGCATCCGTCCTTGCTCCGCCGTTGTCATAGGCAGTAGCACAGCTGTGGGGGGGATAATGGCTCCAGTGGCAAGTGGGAGGGGCTGCTGACATGGCACATTGTGGTACTGTTCCACCCCACCCCACCCCACCCGTAGCTATGCTACTGCTTCCAGGCATAGTGAAAGTTGCTCAGTTTGACTTAAAATGGTGTTTTACTCCAAAGTAAAACTTAAACCTATTTTTTTTACTCCAAAGTAACCCTACTGCATTGAGTAAGACTCCAGCTGTAATCCTAGCTTAATCACCAGAAACAAACACCTCTACTATCAAGCTCGGAAGGCCTCGGAGCACTCGCTCCTTTGTCTGGGGAAGACCCTCTTCCCCTGCCAACTTGCGTAAGGACAAGCCCACCCAGTTCTGGGGAGCCCCTGGCCAACAGTGGTCAGCATTAAGAGTGCAGTCCTCACCTGGAGTTAGGCTGGCACAGTTAGGTCAGCAAAGTTTGTCCGGCACAAGGGGCACCATAAAACGCGTTTGGACCACTCTTGGAGTCTGAGGATGGCGCACATCTGCATGCTGGCCTCTTTGACTCTGAGAGTGGTCCAAACGCGTTTTACGGTGGTCCTTGTGCCGGCCAAACTTTGCTGGCCTAACTGTGCCAGCCTAACTCCAGTTTAGGATTGTGCTGTAAGTATAGTTAATGGTCAGAGATGTCAGCCTTATGTCACGGAGTACATAACAGCTGCTTCTTCGGCGACATGAGCCTGCTGGTCCCTACAACATGAATACAGGTGGTGCTAGTCATATAAAGTGCATATACATAGAAGCAGCCACTTCCCCCTTTGTGAATATATGTGACTAGCAAATGGGAATGGAGTTGGATCCTCCATTTGCATGCATTTAAAGGGAAAAACAGTGTTTGGGGAAAAAAAAAAACTCTCATAACCTTGCTAGGAACCGGCTCTGAAATCTTAATTTATGGTTCCCCCAGCTCAGTTTTGGACCGACCTCAGCCCCAATAATATCACTGGGTGTGTAGCAGGGTCCGATCCCTTCCCAGGAGCATCCCCAAGAGTTTCCAGCCCCTGCTCCGCTTCCCTGCTTGCCTGACTCCCTCCCTCCCCGTTTCAGCCCAGTTGTTTACCTGGTTTCTTCCTGCAGTGGCAATCAGAGGGTGGGAGGGAGAGAGAGATTTTCCCCCATCCCAGGCCCCAGGCTTGCTACATGCATGCCGCAATCACTGCAAAGCAGGACCTATACTAGGAGTGCTGGGAAATGTAGTTCCTGGTGTGTGGGAGGCAGGCAAGTGAGGGGCGTGTGAGACACAGGGAAGCAGTATTTGACTTCCCTGGTTTTGGAAAATCTAAGCCAGAGGACGCTTTGCAAGCAGCCGCGCTCCCTCCTCTTCAGAGCCAACAGAGCCTCCATTTTGCTCTAGCTGCTGGGAACGGCAGAAAATACGTTTCAGGTTTGTAATGAGTGCCTCAATCTGAGGTGAGAATTGCAAGTCACAAAGGTTGCAAGCCAGAAAACTTGAGGGCCATTTCCAGAATTCTGTAATATTGCTGGTATGGGGAAAACAAACGAACAAACAAAAAACCCACCTTTGCTTCTGGGGCAGTAACATATCAACAGCCTTGATTTTATCAGGCTCTGGGTGCATTTCAAATTGTAACTAGCGATATTGCAGAGTCTCATTATGACGATGTTTGTAATTAAAATTTGCCTTGTAAGGCATTCTGAGGAGGTGCAAGGAACTACGATTAGGAAACACATGCTACGGCTCCATAGCGTGAACATAGCAGAACAACCAGCATGGCATGAGCCCAATGGGCTACTGATGCCACTATAGAGCAGCCTCTATAATTTGGACAGTGGGCGTAATCCTAACCTGGAGTTAGGCTGGCACAGTTAGGCCAGCAAAGTTTGGCCAGCACAAGGGACACCGTAAAGCGCAATTGGACCACTCTCGGAGTCAGGGAGGATAGCGCACGACTGTCTGCTGGCCTCTCTGACTCCAAGAGTGGTCCAAACACACTTTACAGTGTCCCTTCTGCCACCCAAATTTTGCTGGCCTAACTGTGCTGGCCTAACTCTAGGTTAGGATTGTGCCGGCAGTCTAATTACCGAGTCTCAATTACTCAGTGACACCAGCACTATAGTGACACCAGCAGCTACCTCCCCATTGGGCTCATGCCACGCTGGCTGTTCTGTTGAGTTGATGGAACCCTCCGTAACTGAGACTGCCATCCAGGACACAGTTACCTGCGAGTAAATCCCATTGAACTCAATGCATCTTATTTCTGAGCTGAGATGCTGAGGATTGTGCTGGAAGGATAGAGATTTAGGAAACAGAGATGAAAGCAGTCTGTGAGGATCTCACGCTGCAACGGCATCTCCAGTAATTCTTTTGCTTTGTTTTCAGTTCAAATAAGCTCAGGGGAGTCAGAGAGTTATGGCGGTGCAGCTTCAGTGCAGTTCTACACCCTCGCTAAAATTTCCTCCAGAAAGCTCTTCTGTCATCTTCAGTTGAACAGAGTGACACTAGCGTTCCCAAATGTCCCACCAGAACCGTGCCACGCTGTTGTGGATGCTGCCATTTCCCCCCCTTCCCAGAGGTGCCTGGCCTTGGGCCCGTCCTCGATTCGTCACCTTCTTTCTCTTATCACATTTCTTTGCCAATTCCTGCCTCTGTTTCCTTCCAGCCCCTGTCCTTCCTTCTCTGCGCAGTCTTGCCAATGCATTCCAGCTCCCTTCTTCTAGTGTTCCTTCCGTATTTCCTCTCTTTGGGTGATTCCAAAGGCCCCTGCTGAACCCCTCCATTAGTCTTTTTCTATCCCTCTGTTCACTGTCTCCCTTACAGCAACTCCTTTTCTTCCAAAGCATATCAGTCTCAAAGTTTCCCTCTCTCCCCTAACAACTGTATATGTCCTCACCCAGGTTCTTCACTCCTTCCCACTTATTCTGTCCCACACCCGCGCATTTTCTCTCCCTTTGGTCACTTTCTCCTGCATCCATGACCATGCTGTATTCAATTCTGCCAGGTATACCTTCTGCTTTCAAGTGATGCTTAGTAAATGCTGGGAGGTTTATTCTTTGCTCCTTGGAGCCTGCTCTGACCGTGTGTGTGCATGTAGTATAAGATATTTGCTACCAAGAAACTGTTACCAAGGTGGGAGCCAAAGGAGAGTGGCTTATTCAAAACCCACACAGACCCAAAGCACAATCCTAACCTGGAGTTAGGCTGGTGTAGTTAGGCCAGCAAAGTTTGGCTGGCACCAGGGCCACCATAAATCAAGTTTGAACTACCCTCTGAGTCAGGGCGGAAGGCACATGTCTGTGTGCTGGCCTCTCTGACTCCGAGGGTGGTCCAAACATTTGTCCTTTGTCCTGGCCAAACTTTACAGGCCTAACTGTGCCAGCCTAACTCCAGGTTAGGATTGTGCCCCCAATTACATTCATACATAGACCTTCATTGGCATAAAGACCCAATTACATAGTACTAGATTCATGAAGCTAAACCGACTGGCAATAATTCACGAAGACGGAGGCATCCACAAAAGTGGTGGAACCTTCTAAGGGCTTTTCCTCATAACCCAGCAAATGAGAATGGCCAGTATGAGGGAAGTTCAGGATGGCACACGTCTTAATTAACGTCTCAGGGTGCAATCCTAACCTGGAGTTAGGCCGGCACAGTAAGGCCAGCTAAGTTTGGCTGGCAGAAGGGCCACCGTAAAGCGAGTTTGGACCACTCTCGGAGTCAGGGTGGATGGTGCACATCTGTGTGCCAGTCTCTCTGACTCCGAGGGTGGTCCAAACATACTTTACATTTACATTATTGCTCAGCCATTTTCCAACAGCAAAGTGAAAAAAGCCTATTTACAATCCTGACACAAACAAAACAACCAAACAACCCTTTCCAATGTTCCATTTTCCCATATTTTAAATATGGCTGCTCTAGGTGCTTTGTGACCCACCTGAAATTGAAATTGGTGGGTCCAAATCCACAGTTTGGGAACCCCTGATTCCTTCTACCTAGGTCACCCTGCTAATCCAGCAGGAGAAGACCGTTGGAAGACTCTGCCGGCTACAGGAATCTCTGTGATCTATTCCCAGTGAATTTGCTTTGATCACAGAGAATCTAACTGCATTCTGATGCTCATCCAGATTTCCAATAAGTGACTTTACGTTGACTCCTCATTGATTACAGCTTCTTGATGTGATTTATAGTAAGGCAGGAGGAGTCCTTTCATGTACATTGAGCAACGCAACCCTCCCAATCCCCTTCTAGCCACTAGTCCTTGCTTGTACCAAGGAAACAACCAGTGGCATCTGCAAGAAACAAATGCCTACCAGTGATGTAACCAGACTGACTCATTATTATGATCCCATTTTCTACCAATGATGCGTTAGAGCAACGTTGGTAGAAATGCAATCTCCAGAGTTTTTAAGACCACTTCAGGGAAATGGGAGCAGGACCTGAGAGTGGAATCACTCTCAACACGGTCCCAAACTCACTTTTGCCATTCAGATCATTGCTCAAGGGTTGGCAAGTAGGATTGTCACCTTTTTGCCCAACAAATCCTAATCCCAATTATTCCAGAGCCACACAGATGACACGTTGACTCTTCTGGTCCTTGCATGGAACGTACCTGCGCTATTGTGTCATTAATCTCTTCCCTTTTTAATTTCCATGTGCCATTTCTGGTCACTTTTTGGTTGGGTTGGGTTCTGGTCTCCCCACACTGTGCTTGTTGTTCAGTCAAATTGATCAATGTCATGTTGCGGTGGTGGTGGGGGGAGTGACTTGTTGGGGCTTTCTGTTAAATGTAATATGTTGAAGGGGGCAGGAGGGAGGAGATGCCACTGAAAAGGTTGGGATGGTGGAATTCAGGGTTTGATTTCGTACAGGTATACTGGATTGAAAGCCCCATGTAAGACTTATAAGATCATTTAAAATCACTCTCTGTCAGTACAGAGAAAACTCTCTGCCAGGGAGGATGCTAGAGCAAGCATCTCTAAAATGGTTACCGATGTGAGGGGCAGAGCAAGACACTCCTCAGTACATTGTCTCTACCTACCTTTGCAAGAAAAATCCATAAAGCTCATAGGATCCATAAAGAAATACAGCGCTTGATTCTTCCAGTTTGCTAGGGATACCTGTTATTTGGCTTGTTCCTATGGATGCAGGCATGAATACAAGTGAATTTCAGGCTCCCCAGGATAAACAATATCCCTCTGTTTATTTGTAAAAGGACACTAAGGGCTCAATCCTAACCTGGAGTTAGGCCAGCACAATAAGACCAGCAAAGTTTGGGGGGCACCAGTGACACCATAAAGTATGTTTGGACCACTCTCGGAGTCAGGGAGGATGGCGCACGTCTGAGAGGCCAGCACACAGATGTGCGCCATCATCCCTGACTCTGAGCATGGTCCAAACACGCTACACAGTGGCCCGTGTGACGAACAAACTTTGCTGGCCTAACTGTTCCAGCCTAACACCAGGTTACGATTGCATCCTAAGAAACTGTTCTGATATTGTGAATGGTCCCCAATTTACCCAAAACAGATCTCCAGATGCGAGCAAGGGAAACAAGAGTTCTCATGGAAGACACAGAGGCAACGTCCACCAACTGGTGCTTCCTTACCTCTAGTGTATTCTCTTTCTGGATTCTCCATAGGCCATTCAGTTAGGGCTGATTGATAAAAGACCGTTCAGCTCCAGAGGTAGATTTGCAGGCCCACCCCCTTTCCACCACAAGCAGTCCTCATATGGAACGAACCCCAGGGAAGTTAATGATGTGGCAGTCCTAGCACACTTTTGTTGAGAAGCCTGCATCCGGTGTTGTTTGGAGGCAGAATATTCTTTCCACAGTTCACCTGAGCCACTCCAAAATGGATTTCACCTTGGAGGGGGCGAGGAAAAAACCTTCCCACCATATCGAGCTGTTCCTTGTTAGAACTCTGAAGTCTAGCGCAGGCTGACTCCAGCAAGTCCTCTTTCCATAACCCATGGAGGCTAAGCGATTGCATGTAGAGGGAGGAGCTGGAACCTGCAGGTGTTCATCCGTCTGCCAGGGTCATTGCACATATATCTACCTGCCTAGGACCCTCACCTCATGATCTGGAAAAGCCAGGTCCCCCATTTCAGGGAGAGAGTCCGATGTATGCCGAGTCCCTGCAGATGTTCAAGAGAGCACAGCTGGGTCTTCCCTCTGCGTCCAATCAGTCGTCTCAGATGTGTCACGAAAATAGGGCTTAGTTCATCACTGGGGCTTTCCACACTGGTATAGCATGATGCTTTAATGTGCAATCCTAACCTGGAGTTAGGCCTGGCTCCAGGAGTGGTGCAACAAGTGACTTGTGCCAGCTCTAACTCCAGGTTAGGATTGTGCCCTTATTGTGTCCTTGAGACTGGCTAATTAAATAGGGCTGTTTTGCTGTTCATAGCTCTGACATTAATTCATTTAATTCATTGTGTGCACCACATGCAATGGAGAGCATATTTCAGGAGCTGCCCAAGACCTCAAAAGCAACCTGGGGATTTCCTGGAAATTCCAGAATATTTGCATGCAGGGTCAAACTCTCTTTTCCCTTGCCAGTGACCCTCCCATGCCAGCTCCACCGAGCCTGTGTTTTTCTCATGCCAGGTGCCAGTCTCTCTCCTTGCTTTACCCTGGCTTAGGCAGGAAGTGAGTAAGGGGAATGTGTGAATGAGGTCAGGGGTCCTACCTGTTTTCTTACCATATAGCCATATATTTACTGTATGTATGGCTGCCAGACTGGTCGGCAATGTCAACCTTTTACTTGGGTTTCATGAATGCGTTTTAGTCTTACGAAGAATATTTGTGTACTTCTTTGCATCCAACGTAATTCACCAAGCAGTTGAGCTGCAGCCATCCCTCTGGTGCCCTGTAGGGACACTTGCCTGTACCAAATGTTTTGCCTCTGCAACTCTTTGGGCTCAGGGGTCTTATGGGCTTTTCACCCTTGAGAGCGCACCGTTGCAGGTGACGTGAACTGGAAGCGACATGATGATCTCTTCTTCCCCACAGGGCGTCCCTCTGGAGCTCCTGCGTGGTCCTACCTCTGCTGGCCCTGACCTGGATGTCGGCAGTGCTGGCCATCACCGACCGCCGCTCGGCCCTCTTCCAGATCCTCTTTGCAGTCTTTGACTCCTTGGAGGGCTTTGTCATTGTCATGGTCCATTGCATCCTGCGGAGAGAGGTGGGCACAGGGGGCTGGACAGCTGAACGCACTAGAGTTGGAATCGTGCTGTGCTTAAGAATAGACCAGATGCTGCTCTCATGCAGGAGAGGAAGGGCGAGATGGGAGCTGGTCGGGAGGTCAAAGCATAAGTGGTGACTTTGGAATCTATTGGGTTTAAGGGTTGGATGAATGTAAAAGGTAAAGGTTTCCCCACGACCAAATGGTCCAGTCGTGACAAACTGTAGGGGGCGGTGCTCATCTCCGTTTCAAAGCCTGCAGAGCAGGCGTTTTGTCCGAGGACAAGCTTCCATGGTCATGTGGCCGGCATGACTCTACGCCGTAGTGCAGGGAACGCCGTTCCCTTCCCACCGAAGTGGTCCCTATTTATCTACTTGCATTTAGGTGCTTTCGAACTGCTAGGTTGGCAGGAGCTGGGACAAGCAACGGGAGCTCACTCCATCGCGCAGTCTTGAACTCCCAACCTTCCAGTTGGAAAGCCCAGCAGCAGCGAATTAACCCGCTGCACCGCCACCTCCCCTTGAATGAATGTAGAACCCCAGTTTTTACGGTCCTTTTCTTACCGTTCTATTAACTTTCTGGCTCCATCTGCTTCTCCTTAAGTTACATAGTCTTTGCTTAGTTCTAGCGTCATTTATAACATTTATATTTGGCCCAAGCATTCAAGGAGGTTTGCAGTTCCAAGGAGTAATTTACCATTTCAGGCACACAATACAAAAGGAAGAGGAGAAAAGCACATCCATGCGCCAGACGATTACGTAATGACTGCACAGGGTGGCCTTAAGCCAGTGTGACCCAATGTAATCGCATTGGGCCCTGCGCTTGGGGGGGGGGGCGCACCAGCGAGCATTTTGCCTACTGCTGCAGCTGGGATCTCTGTGGGCTGTAGGTCAGTGGGACAAGCAGAGCAGCCTGACCTGGGGCCCTCCCACTTTACCCTTTTTTAGTACTTTTTTTTAGAAGTACTTTTTTACCCAGCAGGTAGTTAATCTGTGGAACTCTCTGCCACAGGAGGTGGTGATGGCATCTGGTCTTGATGCCTTTAAGAGGGGATTGGATGGATTTCTGGAGGAGAGGTCCATCGTGGGCTGTAGGCAATGATGGATTGTGCAACCTCCTTACAAAGGTGGTGGGCTACTGGTACCGGGTGCAAGGGAGTGGCAACAGGATGACAACAGGGCACCTGGTGGGCCGCTGTGAGATACAGGGAGCTGGACTAGATGGGCCTTTGGCCTGATCCAGCAGGGCTCTTCTTATGTTCTTATGTACCCTGCCTCCAAACAGCCCAAAATGGGCCTCCGGGAAGCAATTGGCAGCGACGACATCATGTCACCACCAACTATTTCCAGGTGCCAGGTGCGGCATCACAAGAGCTTTTCTGGGTGAGGTCCCAGAGAGGCCAGTAGAGGGGGCCTCCCTGCCTGACCGCTCTGCCTCTGATAGCCAGAGTCACCTTGATGGAGAGAGTTCTGGGCCCCTGGGATCTAAAGGTCGTCAAAGCAGCTAAACTGGGATGCGTGTGAAAATAAATCAAGCATTTTTACAATGAGGAACCTTTTTTTTTTTTTTGCTTTGTTTCGTTTTTTCTTTCTGCAAGATGCCTTGACAGTAGAGAAGCTGCACATTCACCAACATTTAAATGCTATCAACCAATGGACCGATTCCGAACCTTGATTTGCTGTTTTACTAGCTACTGCCGCTCAGGAGCCTTATGCTAGCGTTTCATAATTTTGCTAAGCCAAATAGATTGATGAATAAGCAAATGCCATTGTTTAGGTGCAGGATGCTGTGAAATGCCGAGTGGTGGACCGCCAGGAAGAAGGAAACGGGGACTCCGGGGGGTCATTTCAGAACGGACATGCTCAGCTGATGGTAGGATACAGTTCTTCTTGCGAGTCTTGTTGCGCCAGTGAGACAAAGGCAGGGTCGTGTTAAAGGAGTTGATAGACACACATCCCCAGACTTGATTGAGTTTGGGACTAGATGTTATGAGCAAACGTGGAAAAAGGGGTTGGAAAAAATTCTTTGTTTTCAAGCACTCTAGGGGCGCAATCCTAACCTGGAGTGAGATAGATAGAAATTTATTTGTCATTGTACTCAAGGTATGAGAACAACGAAATGAGGTGCTCTTCACATCATACAACTGGACAACACCAAATAACATATACAAATAACAATTAAAACAACACTAAAGAAATATGGATATAGGTACCATACAACCATGAGGTATACATTTGTTAAGACCACCAGATTCAAAACTCTGCATTTAGCCTGATCACCGCACTTGGGTAAAAACTATATTTAAATCTACTTGTCCTAGCTTTCAACACTCTATATCTTTTTCCTGACGGTAAGATCTCAAACATCGAGTGACCCGGAGTGAGACTGGCATAGTTAGACCAGCAAAGTTTGGCTGGCACAAGGGACACTGTAAAGTATGTTTGGACCACTCTCGGGGTCAGAGAGGCCAGCACACAGACATGCGCCATCCTCTCTAACTCTGAGAGTGGTCCACATGAGCTTTACGGTGGCCCTTGTGCCAGCCAAACATTGCTAGCCTAAGTGTGCCAGCCTCACTCCAGGTTACGACTGAGCTCTAATTCAGATGTCATGGCCAGTCTATGAGCCCCCAACCCCTTTATGTGCAGTTTGCTGCTATTACTGCTCCCCACCCCTTCAACAGGAGCAGGGAGGTAATTCAATTTCTCTCTTTCCCTCCCTCTCCAGTCTTGATCAGGGGTGGGGGGAGGGAGTAAGTTCATGGGAGGTGGAAATTCTGCTCCAGCTCAGATTAAGGCAGTGGACAAAATGTCCCTTTATTTCTGTGCAAGTTGCAACTTTTTTCTCTTTGCAAAGAATCTCAGTTTCCCCCTCCCCTTTTAGGAGCACACATAAGATGTTGGCTTTAAATTCCATTGCTTCCGATGGCATCCCTATTTGGCTGTACATCTGAATGCACGTTCTTCAATGCTGTATAGATCCCCAGCTAGTTTACACAATAAGTTCCCACACCTAGCCAAGGTGAAATCAAGCCTGTTGGGTTATCGTCCTCCAATCCCCACAGCAAATAAGTAGTTGCCAACTCAACGCCTTTCACCTCTTGACTGTATTCCTATCACTGCTTTGATGCCTATTTCTTTACTTGTTGAAAAGGTTGCATTGGGGGTCCCTAGCAGTGGCATAGCTGAGGGAGGTGCAGGGGGTGGGCAATTGCACCAGCAAGAAGCTTTAGGGGGCAACAGGGTGTGCTTGACACTAGTGGCCAAAATAGTGACAACCTTGGTAAGTACAAATAATGCAATCATGTTATGTATCCGTGGAAAGGTAACTTGATGCAGAATGCAAAGAAGCAAACCACGTTGGAGTATCTGCATTCTAATGGCCAATTAACCAGAACACTGTTTATTAATTAATTCCATTGTGGAGGGGGGCCTGCAAAACCTTATTGGAGCCACCACAGGAGAGGCCGTAGCTGTGCCAACGGTTCCCAGCCCTACTCTGCCCAGCACCATGTGGTGTGGAGATGGAGGGTGAGTCAGAACCGGCCCGCCGGGGGCCTCCAAAATGTGGTGACACTGCTGTGATCCTGCAAACGCTTACAGCATGTAGGCGCTGAGCAGCTGGAGCCCATGGGTAGTAAGCAGTAGTGGGATCTGCAAATGAAGACGTGGAACGCTGGGCGGGACTTACGCGGGACTTACGCGCGATTGGCTGCCCGTCCGCTCCGTTCCGATGCCCCCCCCTGCTCGCCGCGCGGGCAGGCGCCCCCTCCGAGGCCAGGGCAGCCCGTGCGGCTAGCGGGGGGGCGTCAGAATGGAGCGGATGGGCTGCCAATCAGACGGTAGTCCCGCCTAAGTCCGGCCCAGCGTTTCACTTCTTCATTTGCAGATCCCACTACTGGTAGTAAGTGTTTGCAGGATCACAGCTACTGCGCCAGCGTTGGCGGCACTTTTCAAAGAACTCCAGCGGGGCGGTTTTGACACACTTTGCCCCGGACACTGTGCCCCCTTCCCCCTCCACCCCGTTGACCACTCCTCCGCTTTGTTCTCTCTGTCTTCCAGACTGATTTTGAGAAGGACGTGGATATGGCTTGTAGATCAGGTGAGCACATTACAGGTGAGAACTCAACAAGTGACCTGGTTTGGGGATTGAACTTGACCTTTACTTTTACAAAAAAAAAAAAGTTATGCTGACTCTTTGCTTGTGCGGAATTGTGCTGTCTGTCTGTGGTCCGTTTGCCTGAGTTATTCTTTGCTTATCCTGCCCCAAATAACTCAGTTCTACCCACTTCCTCTGCCAGCTCCCCATCTGCTGCTGTCCTTCAGGATTGAGGAGTGAGCTGGGATCAAATAAAACTTCCACTGGGCAGATTTTGTGGAGCAGGTGCAAGAGACAGAGAGATTGAGAGCATGCACTGAGAGCGCAATCCTAACCTGGGGTTAGGCCAAGTAAGCTTGGCTGGCACAAGCATCACCTTAAAGTACGTTTGGACCACTCTCAGAATCAGAGAGGCCAGCACACAGGTGTGCTCCATCCTCCTTCACTCTGAGAGTGGTCCAAATGCGCATTATGGTGGCCGTTGTGCCAGCCTAACTCCAGGTTAGGACTGCGCTCTGACTTAGGGCCCAACTAGTCGTGATGGAGGCAGCCATGTTTATTCATGTGCCTGCCTCATCCACATATACAGTGGGCACATGGGGGGTGTTTAATTTTTACGAGTACACGCAGGAGAGGAGCTGGACTTCCTGCTCTCTCCTCTCCAGACTCCATTTCTTCATATATCTTTGCAGCTGGACAAGGTCAAAAGGGAATGCCGAGAGGAGGAAGGTTTGGTTCCTCTCATTTGTTCACCTCTCTCATTGTCATGCTTAGGGCCTTCTGTCCCACTTTGTACGTGATTGAGGCAGATGCACGAATAAGCAAACGTGGCTACCCCGATTACACCTAATTTAGCCCCTGGCATTTCTTCCTCTCGCTTCTCAAGAAGAAGGGTTCTCAACTTGTTGCTCTCCACTGGGGTTATTCCTATAACCATCTGGCTGGCACCATCTGGAAGGTCCAGATGAATTGATGTCCTTTTTCCTTTGGAGGAAGGGATCTGTCCTGGGAAATGCATCAGAGTGTGAGTTCCAGGAGCACTTGGGGAGTGCTGAGTGCGGCTCATCTCCTTAGGCTCCACAGGTCACCATGCAAAAAGTCAACTCATATTGACCTTAGCTCCTAAGAACAGAATGTTGGGATTTCCACTTGTAGGGCTTCCTTCCCCTTGCCTTGCTTGCTACAGACCAGATCTTGTCTGTGCTTGGAGACATGGTGGCTGTCTGGCTTCTCCACCACCCTCTCTCTTATCCACTGCCCTTTCTGGCCTCCTTGCCCTTTCCAAACCTTGTGCCCTCAGGCATTTGCCCCCCCAATGAGTGGCATGGGCCATTGGACTGCCTTCTCCCCCTGTTCCTATAGAGCCAGCATGGTGCTTGCTTCTAGCAGTAGCTCAGTTGAGATCATCATCATGCTATCCACCCCTTCCTTAAATGCTCTGCTCATCCTTGACTCAGCTGAAAAAAACCTTTGAGGATTTGAGGCTTTCTGGAGCATGGCTATAACAATTCTCCCCCCTTCTTCCCAATCAGAGCATTGCTGGCTCACTCGGATCACACACAAAATCCCAATCTTCCAAACCAGGATCTCTTAAGGCTGCTGTGAGAAACGTACTGCTGTATGTCTCCCTCCTGGCTCTCTGTTCTGTTCTCGGCTCATCCATATCCCACTCCTTGGTTGTGTCTTTATCAGAGACGCTTCACACAACATCTGATAGCAAAGCCTCTTTGCCAACGTCAGTACCCTTCCCAGGCAGGTGGGCGCCCATCCCAGAGTCCTGGTGAGTGTGTTCGTTTGCTGCAATGACGCGCAACATTTTTTATGTGCATCCATAAAAAGTGCTGTCCGCGACAAAGTGCAGCGTCTGCGACAAAGTGCCTGGTGAGACATGTGAGTTTAGCATCTGGGCGAGTTAAGCAGCAGGGCGAGGAAGCCAGAGCCCCAGACTCTTTACGAACGTTAGAACCTAAAAGCAAACATAGCCATGCAGCCAGCCAACCAGCAGGGGGTTGGGGGCTACAGAGTGCCACATGTATGACTATATGCCTCTGGGACATAAGTCATGGGTGTGTCCTCAAGCTCCAGGAACTCAGGGAACGGGCCTGCTCCCTGGAGGCCTTGGATGTGGACCTGGAGAAGTAGAGGCAAGCAGAGAGGGACCACAGTGAGACTTCTGGGGACTTGCAGGCTTCGTCCCACCCTCAGAGAGGCAGCTCATCAGTTGCCGGGAACAGAAGTCTCAGGGCTGGAGGATGTTGGCCTGGAACAAGAGCAAGGAAGCTTCCTTCCGGAAATGGAAGTCTTGCCCAAATGATGAGAATAAAAAAGAACATAAACCCTGGCAAAAGACATGTAAGAGGGTGATACGGGAGGCCAAGCAAGACTTTGAGGAACGCATGGCCAGCAACATAAAGGGGTGCTGGTGGACAATTCAATGAAGGCATTGACCCAGTGTGTGGCAGCAATTAAGAAGGCCAATTCCATGCTTGGGGTAATTAAAAAAGGGGTTGAGAATAAAACAGCCAATATTATCATGCCATTGTACAAATCGATAGTAAGGCCGCACCTGGAATATTGTGTGCAGTTCTGGTCGCCGCATCTCAAAAAGGACATAGTGGAGCTGGAAAAGGTGCAGAAGAGAGCGACGAAAATGATTACGGGGTTGGGGCACCTCCCTTATGAAGAAAGACTGCAGCGTTTGGGGCTCTTCAATCTGGAAAAAAGGCACCTGAGGTGGGACATGATTGAGACATATAAAATTATGCACGGGAGAGATAGTCAATAGAGGGATGTTCTTTTCCTTCTCTCACAATACCAGAATCAGGGGGCATCCACTGAAATTGAGAGCTGGGAGAGTTAGAACCGATAAAAGGAAATACAGTTTTACCCAGGGGGTCATTAATCTGTGGAACTCCTTGCCACAGGAGGTGGTGATCGCATCTGGCCTAGATGCCTTTAAAAGGGGATTGGACATTTCTGGAGGAGAGGTCCATCATGGGCTATAGGCCATGATGGTTTGTGCAACCTCCTTACATTAATAGTAGGCTACTTCAGAATGCCAGGTGCAAGGGAGTGGCAACAGGATGCAAGTATCTAGTTGTCTTGTGTGCTCCCTGAGGCCCCTGATGGGCCACTGTGAGAGACAGGAAGCTGGACTAGATGGGCCTTTGGCCTGATCCAGCAGGGCTCTTCTTATATTCTTATGTTCTTATCCATAGAACGTTCTGCAGCAAAACTTTAAAATGAAATGTGTGAAGTGTTCTCTCTCTCTCTCTCTCTCTCTCTCTCTCTCTCTCTCTCTCTCTCT